>UZAF01016443.1:52847-73871 GCA_900617895.1 Haemonchus placei | reverse complement strand
TACGGTATTTCACCGGGAAAGGATAAACAAGTTAATGCTGGAGGTATTTATTATAGTATTACCCGGTTAAGGTCCCTTATGGGTCCAGAAGGTGCCGTTTCTCATCGGACGACGACAAGCCATCACTCGCATCGCATGTTTCCGGCTCGTTTCATGCCACGTTGCGACATTCTTTTATATTAATGATCCTTCCGCCCTTCTTTCTTAATTAGCGCAACGTTGGCGGCTTCGGCAATCGCTAGGCCGGTTGGCCCACTAGCAACATATGGACGACGGACATCAAATGAGGACATTTGTAGGTATTACGATCCATGTGATGTTTTACGAGGTTCTGACCAAGCGCTCACAACCTCCGTAACAAAGCCATGAACATCCAGGGCCGAATCAGGCCGGTACAGCCATTGGGTTGAATTTCATGGGAATTTTGTGAAATTGGATAACCGCAAAGCTTCAGAACTAGCATGCCCCACGGGTTCGTACTGTGGCAACCATCTGGACCAATAAGGGATCTTGACCGAGTAAATCAGTACCATACTAAAGACCCATCTCTAGCAGAGAGCACTGGTATGATGTTGCTGATGGCTAAATCCAAAGGAAATCCCTAAGCTCTTGAAATTTTCGAGATCGTTTGGAACCTTCCCGGGCAGAGGCATCCTATATTTCTAAATAACATGACCTTTGAAGTTCTCGATTAGAAGTAGTTTTCTTCTATAGTCTTCTAATCAAAGTTGTACCAGGATATTTTCAAGCGGACTACCCGAGGGTCGGTAGTACTTCAGACTTCTTGAAGTGGAAGCTAAATGAAAATGCGGATCATAATTCAAAAATTTGCAGTGCTTAACGTCAGAACAAATGGGGTTATCGTTGGGGAGAATTGAGGGAAAAGGGAAATTTTCTCTTTGACATGCGGAATAATCATAATTAGATAGCGATAACATTTCATAGAATACGATATAGACTGATAATCCAGGGTAATGGAGAGTAGTCAGTGGAGCACAAGAGTATTGTTACAGCGGCTCTGTTGTGATTATGATGAATTGTTGTACCTCATTCGACTGGAATGGCTTTCAGTTTCCAAATTCATTTGTTTTAATAATATGTAACAACGGCTGGTAATTTTCAAGGGTAATGCTGTACTATAGACGGTCAGCCGACTGATTTGTTTGAGAGCAAGAAGAGTAAATAAAGTTGTAAATATGGATGGGCAGAAGAGTACATACCTCAAGAAAATCGAATCTTTTAGGAATATTTCAAAAAAAAAATAATTGACTACGCCTGTAAATACTCTCTACTCAAGGTTAGGGGAACAAACGGGAGGAGTTTGAACTTTGAAGTTGGAAGCAGAACAAGCTACTGGCAGGCTTTCATGGGTTCAGTGACGTTTAAGTAGTCCAGTATGGTATTCAACAATGCATTACCTGGGCGGTGTCAGGGCTCACACAAAGTACTATTAATTCCTGAAACTCTGCAGAAGAAACAGAATTTCAAACAAGAAAAAAAGCCATTTTTATAACGTTCTTCACATCTTCAGGGGGTGCTCAAACTCGTCAATTTTTTCTTGTTNCTGGCAGGCTTTTATGGGTTCAGTGACGTTTAAGTAGTCCAGTATGGTATTCAACAATGCATTACCTGGGCGGTGTCAGGGCTCACACAAAGTACTATTAATTCCTGAAACTCTCCAGAAGAAATAGGAGTTCAAACAAAAAACGATTTTTATAACATCTTCACATCTTCAGGGGGTGCTCAAACTCGTCAATTTTTTCTTGTTTCTATGGAGTCCATCTCAATATGGAATATTATCGAGTGTAGTCGTGCTAGCGCCCAGCTTCATTCATTATGTATTGGCTCCTTATCGACGACGAAGGCGCAGCCTGGACCTCTTCACTGTGAGAAAGGAATGCGTGGGAACCGAAACCGCGAAAGTTACGGTAGCCGCAACTAATGGAAGACAGCGAGGCTGATTGTGAGAAGGAAGGAAGGACATGGGGAGGAGAAAGAAGAGATGGATGGAAAGGAGAAGTACGGGAAAGAAGGAAGAAGGGTCACGAACCTCCATAGACAGATGAGCAGTCCTTGTGTGGGACTGCTCTGTACAGCTGGCTTGGAACCATAATTTGAAGTTGAAGAAAAAAAGAGAAGGCAGAATTTGAAAGGCCTGAAAATTAACGAGAGGATAGATAAGGATGTCCGAGGTAGGGAAATAAAGAGGAAAAGAAAGGATGAGATCCAGTGGAGGATAGCAAGTAATGAGAACTGAGTGTGTAGATGGAATGGTACTGTGAACTGGCGACAGAGCCACGGTGACAGTAATCGAAGTTGATAGGAGTCCTAAAAAAGGCTGTGTCACAAGAAGACTTACAAAGGGGCGAACTACAAGCGAAAAAAGAAAGAAAAAAGGAAAAAAAGGGAAAAAAAGAAAGAGGACTGATGTTCTCGATTGTGCAATTAAGAAAAAACCCAAAAGAAACACGAGATTAAAGGTGCTACTAGAACAGCAGGTGACGTACACAAGGTAATATGCGCAGACAAAACCAGTAGGAAGGTGGAGAAGCAGAAAAGTTCATCGTGCTACTCAGACGTCGCCTCAACGACAGCTGTACCTCTCAGTGGCTTAGTTGAATCTATGGTAACTGCCTTGTTAATTATTATTTTAATGAATGCCGCCCAGGTGCTTGTTGGGTGAGGTTGATTAATGATTTCTCATAATCATCTCGATCATTCTGCCTCATTCTCTCATCCTCGTTGTCTCTCCTTCCACTGTCGTCGTCGTCGTCGTCAAATGACGACCATACACAGATGTCACAATAGAACTTCATGAATTGTTAACGTGGTTGGGCAGATTGATGGAGCGACGCTGACGACGGCTTTATGTGATGGTGGTGGTGGTGGTGGCTGCGTTTGAAACCAAAAAGATGGATTTGTCGGGATTCGGGTCAACAAATGATCGATACCGTACCGAACAATTTCCGTGCAGGATGCGTCAAGCTAATTATCTCCTTTTCTAGATGATAGGGCAAGTGTCATCATAAAAAGGATATCATGTGATGCAAAAATGGTGGTTCTATAAAAAATCAAAAAAAGGAAGATAAAAATTTCAGACACCAACTAAAATGTCCATCTCCCTTTACTTGAGCAGACGTTTTCCATGCTCCAGGAGGAATCAACTCGTGAGTCAGTCCCCGACAATAACTCTATCAGGAAATAGAAACAAGAGCTCTACTACTCAAAATATAGAGTAGGAAGTAGGCTGCTGATGAAAGGTTAATAAAATAGTCAAGTACATCAATGCAAAACCCCAGCTGAAAGTACGAAGCGGTACTGAAAAGAAGCCGTTCGGGACGAGGCAATGACTCTGGGTGGACGAATGAGTGTGTGAGTGTGTATGTATGTGTTCTCGTCCGCTCTTGCTTTCGTCCAAACGATAGTGAATTATTCGTTCACCGAGAATAGACTATTGCTGCTGGAGGCGTTCATATCCAATGATATGGGGGGGGGGGGGCTGTAATCCGTAGGACGCCAACAGACTACATCATCGTCCTAGTGATTAAGTCGTTGTGTTGTGTACCTATATGTCCGAAACAAAGGTTCCAATAGATATCAAAGAGTGCTTCCATCGTCGTAATACCTAACAAATGGTCATACCACTGAGTTCTAAACAACGTCCCTGAAGAAAATGTCGTCCACTTTCAAAACTTCTTCAATTTGGCTTCATACAGTTCAGTAGTTGTCTGAAATCACCAGCAATTTCTTGTTGACATTCATTTAGCCACATTTTATACTTAACTAACGATGAAGCTAGCAAGTTATAGGTCTTCATATCACTCACTATCATCAAATATCACCAAAAATTACAATGATATCGAATTCTCAGCAAGCCTCTACTCCAATCCAAGGGATTTTGGTGCACATTATATTAGCAGAACCAGACTTCCGTCCCTGTGAATCCCTACACTTCGTTGTAAATGGATTTTCCTCATTGATATCTATTTTTTTCTTCTCAAATTGTAGTAAATACAACTCTAACTTTAACTTGGGCTTTACTCTTGGCTTATATTATACAGTGATACTTCCTACATAAGGATCCATCCAGCCAGAACAATGAACACTGAAGAAAACTCAATAATGTTTGGAGGTTTCAAACTTTTTATCATGATTATTATCATTTCTGATTAAATGCTGACAAAATAGACGAATAGTAAGGGGATTTACTTTCAGAATTTATTTTTATCGGTAACTTTGAATTAAAGTAAACGAAGATGTTAAAAACCCTTCAATGTGACTGCATTTTTTTTCGAGTGGAAGTATGTTTACAGATGATAACAGGCGTCTTCGGTTTTTTTTTGGTTTTCATCTATGAAATCATTTTTAGGTAATATTGTTAATTACTATAACATATCACTAAGCCAAATATTATGATAAAGTAACGATGTGCCGACCTCGACCCTGCAACCTCTGATGCAATCGGATACACCTTGTTTTACCTGGCGATTAACAGCAGTAGGCATTCTATGTACTATGTACACATTTGTCTGTACAGCTGGCTTCTGACCTTTTGCCAGAATACGGTAGTGTTTCTATTTCCACAGACGGTCAAACTAACTAGGTGGGTTGCCCCACCTGGTAGACCTCTCTGTTTCTGTGAGTTTCTCGGTTTTGTCGAGCTTTTCTCAGTATAGACCATCAGAAACTGCCCCTAGCCTCCAAAAAGGCAGCGATAGGAAGAATAATCTTGAGCCCCGCTTCCCACTTACCAAGGTCCCAGGAAATTTGTATTGGCAGCCTCTCGTAGTCACTAGATTACAGCTCCAGCTAAAAACGAGCTTTGGGCAACACAACGGGTTCCGCTGGACAGTATGTCACCCAAAAGTTTCTAACAATGGTCTAGTGATCGAATGTCAGATAAGCATGCGTGCAGCGTGCACTCCAAACCAGCAGAAGTCGCTAGTTCTCTTGGATTTGATGCCTGAAGAAGCACTCACTCCCTGACTGTTGAGCTATGCACAGATTCGGTTGCTATCGCTATAGGATTTGCTTGTCGCCTTTGTTTAGAGAGAATTTGGAAGTATTTGTCCCGGATAGTAATCGATACTGCCCACAAAGACTACCTACGCAGTTTGATATGAAATAATCAGTAGCATGATTTATTGTCGATGGATGACGACGACGACGAAATGTCCAGCCACGCCTTTTGCTCTGGTGGACGGCGAAACTTGTCAATTGTCGACTGCCGGCCGCGTTTAATATTTCAGCATGTAATCAAGCGCATGGCCGCCAATATCTCCAGAGCAATGTGTGGGGAGCATGAGACAGACAGCTGGAAAATTTCATACTCTTATTGTTCTGCATTCATAAATAAGTCAGTCAGGCAGTTATTACCCGGTCAATAACTGCACTATATCACCTGTATAACGAACACTGGCCTTCTCCCTAGGGGCGCTCGTCAATAGCCTTAACAAATGGACTACCCTCCCCGGTTCCAAGATGGTTTCCTGGGTGTCGACGGCCAAGGAAGAATAGCTACAGTCTCACATCCAGCGCATCCCCGTCTCCGGGTTACCTGTAGTGCGTTTGGCATTGGGCCGCTGATTGGTCGATTGGGGGCTGAGGGGGCGGGCAAGAGCACCGCCCGCTAACGAGCCGCACTTGCGATGCAGGAACCCCAACGGCTCTACCCGTCCTTGAATAGTCTTCAGGGACAACTAAGTGGTTCTATTGGACAGACTTCTGGTGGCCGCTATTCACCGTCTACAGCTTACAGAAATCGAATGCAGCCGGTCAGTAAAATATCCGTTGATTTTGGCCTCTTCGGGCCAGTTTTCACCCAATTTTCGTCCTCTATTCAGTCGAATTTTCGCAACAAGATTTTCACCATTTTAAATTCTTCGCTAAGCCTTCGAAAGAGCGGTTTTCAGGTGGTCTCAGACCTCTTCAATGAACCCTCATAGTGTCGCTTCGTCTATGCATTATTCAAATTCATTGCGTATTTTACGGCGTCGTTGCATTAAAAATTGATTCCGCTCATAAATTTACAAGCGACGAAAAACAACACTTGATACTTAATTAATAACATTAGTCAATTATTCACCAACACTGCATCAGAAATGTGAATTGCCAAGCCCCGGGGCAGCCATCCGTTCCAGCCACAAGTAGCCAAGTAACTTCACAGGATCAAAATCCAATGGGAACAGGGTCTGATCCCGAATTCTTGGTGGCTGGGGGTTTGAGGGATGGGCATGCCATGAGTGGGCCTTTCAGAGTCCCGAGTTGACCCGGACCTGTTCCGTCTTTGCCTCCCACTTTCAATTTCCAATACCCCATTCGGGAATATCTTTTTCTCACGACGACGAGCCCTTGGAGGACTTAATTAGCGAATGATGACGTCTTTCATATCACATGTCTCGTTCACACACTCAGGCTACGGTAACAGATGTTTTCTAAGGCATCGATTCTCAATTGTGGGCGCCCACGGTTTTCCAGCACTGTCTGGGACTGGGCTACCCTTGCTATCACGGGTGGAACCCAGCCCTCTTACCTCCTACAAGCAAAGTGGCTAACGTCAACTCCATAAATCGTTTTCAGTTCAACAACTCCTTATTCGGTTCGTTTGATGATCCGCTGTTCCAAGCACGAGCAGCCCAGGTCGCTTTGGCAGATATGGACGTCAAGGTGAACATCACCAATCCACTAATGCGACCACACGATATGTTTAGGTTTGTCAGACAAAGTATTTTATTCCCAAATGGGAGATGAAAAACTGATTTCCCTTTTCAGTAATTACCTAATGACATCGACGAACGATCCAACGAACATCTATCACGGATTGCCTGCCGCATCTGAAGGTTTTGACCCATCTGTTCTCGTGCCCACCTCATCGGAACAAGAACAAATGACCCCTTTGCAGCAGGTATGATTATCCCCGAAATTCACCTGTATTCAGTGAAATATCATGGTCATTTAAGGTAATGGCTATGCAAAACTACGGTGCCTCCTCACATTTCCCTCAATATCCCATGGCATCAACATTCCCATCAACGATTCCTCCTCAAGTCACCAGATACCCGTTAGCTGCACCGGCTACAGGTAGACGCACGCCCTTAATACTATATTCAGGACTCCCATCAGAAATGTTCTTATTTTCCAGAAATCGATACCGATCCACGGGAATTGGAACGATTTGCTGAGCATTTTAAACAACGACGTATAAAACTCGGAGTTACCCAGGTAAGGAAGCTCGGGGTTTCAGATCCCGATTGTACATCCCAGTAAAAGGGAAGAAAAGAGATTTATAGGGAGTGAAGTCCAAATCCAATCGAAAACCTCCAACAAATTCGGCTGTGTGGTCTAGATACCAAGAATCTGGGCAATCCGTAACAACCACCAAAGTAAGTAGTAAAGCAGTTGGGGAGCAGGGGAGGAGGAGGGAAGGGAGAGAGGAGACATTAATGTTCCAGTACATGCAAAAGGAGCGGATTTCGATTTACTTCTGATTATTCACTCGATCAGGTATCTCCAGGTGGGCTGAATAGGCACGTCTGGTTTTTTGAACCCTCGGAACATTGGCCAACGCTGAAGAGCTAAACTGAGTAAAATGCGATGAACTATGGCTAGCTGTCGACCACTGGGGATAGATATTTTATAGTCACGAGCAAGGGAGCAAGGTAATTAAATGAATATTTCAAGCCGAAGAGTAAGGACTGGATAAGATGGGCCATCGGGTGACCAAGAAGACCAAAGAGGCCGGACTTTATGGCGAAAAAACCTTACCCTATCCTATCTCTATCCTCCTTATCGGAGGCAATCCCATTGAGAACAATAAAAGCTCTTACAAATATTCAACAATTCTGCTTCAGTGTTTTAGTGGTCATTCATTTTATTCAAATCTTCGATTGTAGGCTGATGTTGGTAAAGCTCTAGCGCATCTGAAAATGCCAGGAGTTGGATCGCTCTCGCAGTCGACAATTTGTCGCTTCGAATCCCTAACCCTTTCCCATAACAATATGGTCGCTCTGAAACCTATTCTTCACAGTTGGTTGGAAAAGGTCGGTCTACCTAGCGGCTAGCAGACTAGTACATATATCTAACGATTCTTCCGAATCTAGGCCGAAGAAGCCGTAAAGCAAAAAGATGGCTGCGGAGACATCTCAGGAATTCTTCCGAATACCGACAAGAAGCGAAAGCGGACCAGCATCGCAGCACCTGAAAAACGACTCCTTGAGGACTATTTTAGGTAAGACAGAGGAATGGTCAAAAGGTGGACTCAATTCAATTTCATGGTACGTGATTACAGACAACAACCGCGACCGTCTGGTGAGCGAATCGCTGCTATTGCCGATAAGCTGGACCTCAAAAAGAACGTCGTTCGGGTGTGGTTCTGTAACCAGCGACAAAAGCAAAAGAGGTAGTTTTTCAATCATATTTAGCCCTGTGGACGTCCTAGGACCAGGTACCCCGTCTGGAACGTTTATATATCCCGGGTTGATTGATCCATCGGTCACCGCTTCAGAACGATTAGATGGATGGGCTTCTGAGCCACTTGAATTCAGCTCAGCATCATTTCGTTTCCAACCAAACTCCAGTTTCTTCCGCATTTGTGTCATACGCCATTCCTTTACCCAATCCCCCCATTTTCGTCATGTGCGGGAGGGTTCTGGCTATCTTCAAGCTCGTTTCTAGTAGAATATGTGACTGGTATGAAACGATAGCTGAATTTTATTCAAGTCACCCAGGCATCCACAATTTTTAGTTGTTTCTGAGGGAAATTAGATAGCCGCCGCGCGACCGCACGCTCTAGTAACATCGAAGTTGCCTCACCTTTGGTTCTAAGGGTACCTGGGGAAGGCAGCCATTCTGATAGTATGAGCAGCACTTAAAACCACTCGGCTCCAGTTCAGTGAAAGGCCCATAACTTCACGTGATTCCCAGAATCGTTTTCATTGTTGCCATGATTCCGGTCCCCTTCTCAACTGCTTCTACTCGCTTAAGTAGACTTCTGTTGCTGCCATTTCTCACTTCCTCTCTACTCCTTTACAGAGATTTCAGGTCCCAATTCCGCTGTCGAAATGGGGCGCCCCAAGCGCCCCGACTCATGCAATCGGCCGCCAGTGGGAAGTGTCCTCCACCGTTCAGCGCTCTTCCCAGTTACTTCGATCATAGCCAACATACCAGTCAAACACTCAGCCAAGAACTCAAATTTCAATGATGGTACAATTCGGCGATGTGATAGCGCTGTGTATGTGTTGTGACCATCATATAGGATTATATCGATTTGTTTTGATCGAATTATCGATTGACAAATGGAGCGTGTGAGTTCCTTACCGGTTTTCTGCCGTGGCGAGATGACATTAATGCCATTCCCCTCGTTCACTTCTCTCGTTTACTGATCTCAATCACGCAATCAATTATGGTCTCTAATAATTCGAAATCTCTTCCAATCAGGGTATTTTGTCAGTGTGTACATAGATTGATTGAATTGATCGATTAATTAGACAATTTTCGTTGTCGAAAAGAATTTATATTTCGATAAATTATTAAAACTGATCTACACTTGTGAAAAAGCTTCCTTAAATAGGAATCCAGCTACTCCCACAAGTCGGAGTGCTTATTTAGAACATTCTCCAGATGATTTCTAAAAGTTAGATAACTCAATTAGATTCATTCCAGGAGTAATAATACAGATCTATAAAAAACTTCTAAATCCAGTAAATCCAGTAAAAGTAAAAACCATACAAATGTAACATGTAAGGGAATTATTATATTCGGATAGACTGATTAGCCCATTGGCGACCGCGCCTTTTATACTGTCCTTACAATAAGTTTTATTTTCTCTTATAACTTTAGTTGGAAATGAATGATTCCTGGACCACAAAGCCTCAAGATTCTCCAGAAGGCTGTGAGCTCAGCTGATATTAGAAAACATAGAAAAAATTGTAAGAACACTTGATAAATAATATAAATACTACAGGAGCACGATATGGTGTGGCCCGCCGGAGTCGTCTATGACTTCCCAGTCCTGTTTTGCTTATTCACATAGATAAATGAAACAAAATCCCCTTGTTGGAAAGTCTGGATTCGATCGATTTATCGATTGCTCTCAGCAGATTCATTGTTATCCCCAAAATCCCCATGTATTAAAAGCTGTTTACAAACAAAGCTTAGGCCGACGGCTGACTTTGACAAGGGTAGCAAAATTGAAGAAAATTGGATTAGTCCAAAAATTTAATTGAATACGCTGACGGAAGATCTTCCAATATTCATCTGAATCATCTTCATTCTCTGGGAATTTCCTTACAAAATGAGTACAAGATGAAAGCTTGAATTCGATCAATTGGAAACGATCGATATATTGATTTTTGTTAGGTTAAGATCGCAATCAATAAATGACTGATTTGGTTAAAACAAGAGAAATACCAGGGCATCCCTGCGATGTGCATCTCGAAAAACGCTGTAATTCTATTAATTATTCCATGAACTAGTTTGGATAAACTCGAATACATTACCTACTTTCGAATGACCTACAGTAGTTAATCTTTTTGGAATTTTTCGTCAGGGATATGTTGAATAACGTTTTTACCAAACATTCCCGGTATCTAAATACATCAACATAAGGGGGTGTTAGGTAGACATGCGATACAGTAGTAGGAAGGTGGGAAGATCGATGACGGAAGCTGCAGGGAGCGGAAACGGCAGACGAACAGCCAGCCAGTAGACAGCACGACTAGAGCAGAGTGGCCGGCAGTTGCTAGCCGGAGAGGGTTGCCTTGACGGCGAGCCACCAGACGAGCACGAAACTAGAACGACATGAATGATTCAGTAGGTAGTGGAGAGGAAGGACGAGTAATGAGGGATTTAGCTCGTCGTCGCTCTTTCCTGACGAAACCAAGGGGCATAAGCGCCTGGAGATTGAGCAGAAATGGCAGGTTTTGCTGTGGATTTTGTTAGCGGATTTCCAAAAGCTCCAGGATTCCCTGTGGTCCTCCTCTGCCATTTTTCGGCAGTCTGAACATTTAATTATGACCATTTTACGACATTTCAATTCATCGAGCATTCGGGCAGCTATCTATAAATGACGAATAGTCGTGAAACGTTATGAATAGACTCACGTGCTACGCGTTTGCTACATCGGTCGGGTTTTTTACTAGATACTGGGAAGTACCAATAAAGGTATCTTTTCAGAGGAGCTAGAGGAGCTAGGATCTTCCTCCCTGGCCTGAGTTGAGGAGAAAATGTGAAGCAATCAACTTTTTACAAAAACTTCCGGAATATGTCATAAGAGTAAGAATCCGCCCAAGTCCGTTACTAAATAGCTCCTTCTGCTCTCTGAATCATAGGAAACCTGAGGCTTATGCAGTCTCTGGGTGGGGTACATAATTCCCATACTGTTCAGAGTTAAGCCTCAAATTTTCAAAAAACTGCTCGCCATCCATTAGTTGCTAAAAGATAAGGTCACCGAGAACATAGCTGTTCGGGTAGTTCATGAAGGAATGGGTTTTCCCATAATCATGCCGGGAAACTTTTATTATTCGGACTGGTATTCAGTATATACTGCAATGATGCGTTGGTGAAACCCGTATGATTTAAAATGTGAGAACTAGAGCGAGCATTGAGTAAGGGTGGTGCATATAAGCGATGGAAAGGGTGGAGTAGACTAAGCCTAGACGTTAGGAACTGCCTATGAGTGCCTGCTTGATCTCGCTAGGCAAATTTAGCTTATTGAACTAATCGTGTGTGGCCGCTGTTATATCACCAAAATTGTGTGTAGGGCTGTAACACAACAACGATTGTGAAGGAGTATCCTTGGGGGCGCGTATAGAGATTCATCGACTATTCATTTGCCATACCATGGATAAGCCGCCATAGATGGCTCCCTCGGTGGCTGCGGAATCAGTGGAGCAGATGCGGAAGTGCTCGATGCATGCCGACCAAGAATACCTCAGTTGTGTACGTCAGGTTTGGAACTACCTACCAAGTACCAGTTATTACGAATTGTGAAATCCTACATTTTCTAACCATTGAGCTTATAAGCGGCTTCAAATACGCTGTTTATAGTTATCGAATGCACAGTCGGATTTATGCATCCAGCATTCATCACGTTTGTTCTACGCACGTTCCACCCACTGTGGGCGGAGTCTAGTCTCGCCATTTATCACCGGTGTGCTCATACTGCCGCTTGCACTCCTACCAACTTCGAACACTCTAGATTCAGCAGGAATCTATGTAATCCTATATAAAAACATTTAGTTCGCGCTCCCTGTGGGTGGAGTCCAGTCCTGCGATCCACCCTAAGTGTTCCCGTCCTGCCACCTGTTCTCCAACCAAATTTGACAGGAGTTATGAATTTCTGTTAACACACACATACACATACATACATAGGCATGGTGACAGGTTTCTTGCGAATATTTAACACCTTTCCGAAAGGTTCAGCATTAAAACAAGGGTAGCCTTCGTCTCAAGCCATTTATTTGCCTCAGTGAAAGTCAATGGTTCGAGGGCGCCTCAGCATTCACTTTGACGAGGTTGGTCCAATTTGACCGCAAGGATTTTGTCCAACGGTTTTTCATTTACCGGCATTTCTGTCTGCACGCCTCGGTCGACGTGGCTGACCACCGACAGCTTCTGGGGAGAAGTCTGGGTCTCAACTTCTTGTCGCGTCGGCACCTCCTCAACGTCTTCGAAACTCACGAACTCGTCGAAATCCTGAAACATTAGCTTATTTCCGTTGACCTTCAAATATCGCTTCCTATTTTAGATAGTCGAACACCCAAATGTAGGGCTTCGGAATAGTTGCAAATTGTGCAAAGTCACTACGGATCACCCCAATCGGTTTTTCATAGTGCCTCACCTCTTCATTCTCTTCTTCTTCGTCCAAATGAACAGCAAAACAGACGAGAGCGATCAGAACGCAGTCCAGGATGACGCACAAACATATGCCAAGCACGGGCACCTCCCTACAAAATAGACCAACACAATTACTGAACTTCTCAGTTCTACTGGGGGCTGATTTGAACAAAGAAAAACAACTATCCCTGCTTAGAACCCAGCCACAAGTTTCGAAGGCAAGTGAGAAGTTTTGAGAGGACGTGGAGGGCAATATGCTTCTTCTAGTTGATCAGTTAAGGTTGTGGTGAACTCGTGGGAAACAGTATAGAGTAGAAGTAGAAGCAAAGCAGTATGGGAACTTGGGACAGCTAGCCCACAGCTCAAAAACTGGACAAGCTTAAAGGTGATGGGCTCCAAATCACTTACTACTACTACTACTAGCTCTGCTCTTCTACTTTGTTCTCTATTATTTCCAATGCAGCATCTTGCCCTTACACTTACTAGTCCCTCCTTATGAAAGCCATCATATTACAGAAATGGCCGATCCATAAACTGAGCATTATCAGTTAACCGAATGTCTCTCGGTCCTCCCCATTCACCAACGCTTTTCTGGAGCATTTGCCAATGGATGTTAACTTCTGGATGGCATCCTCTAACCAGCTCATCCTGTCTTACCCTTACTTGAAATCTTTTTACAACACACCTTCCAAAGTGGAACCTCCTCATTTTGCGGAACTCTTCACGGGAGCTGTCCTTCAGATACACCTCTGAAAACGTTCTTTCTGTAAGTCTTCTAAAATTGGTGAATACCGGTAGTATGTCTGGCTGCAGAGCAAGACCCATCAGATGCGTGAGATCATTGAAGCAGGCGTTACGTGGGCAAAGCATAAGGGGTGCTGGTCACGCCTGTTACCATGATCGGAACTTTCAGGCATCCCTTCCGTTGCAAACTGTGCCGCGACCTCACAGAGCTTGTTGTTCTAAGCCTGACAGCATGCCCTCTGTTGTATACAGTTATCCAGTTCTGTGCGCCAACTTCAACTAGCGCTTTAGATTTCTTATCCAAGTCCCTCGTTCTTCGAAAATTAGCCACACTAACACAGCAAAAGAAGTCTAGGAGGATGACCAACCGTCAGTATTAGGTCCAACTTTGGCCTTCGTAGTGTTCAGTGGCGATTCATCCGCACATTCCGACTTGTTCATGAAAGGAGTCGTGGCATCGGTCATCATGGATTTGCATTGCTGGGCAGTGCTGTTATCAAAGCGGTATATCAACGCTTCGAAAGGAAAGCAGCGGTCCGGCACAGAGGCTTGTGAGGTTCTGAAAGGAAGTTTATCTAGGGAGTTATTAGACTGATTACGAAGCATTCGTGCTGCCATGCTTGTAGTCAGTAACTAACTATTAGCTATGTTTACTCTGACGTTTATCGCCAAACCTGAAGACGCACACCGAACTGGGCTCTACACAATGAATGCACAATGGGCTACACGCGTGGGTCATGTACACCGATCGGTACAACATACCTAAGTTTCCTGGGCGTAGGTACTTCTCCCCTAAATTCGCCCACCCGAATGCGTGCCATGGCGCTCTGTGAAGGGTCTGGTTCGAGAACCACTGCCGTTTGCTTTGGGAATTCGAGGAGAAGTATCGCCACCCTAACCCGACCGCTCACTCTCATTTGCATGCTCCCTTGCTTGTTATAACATTAAGTTTACTCCATAGTGCTTATCACGATATGAGGAGTTATGCATCATTGTTCTCGACTCATTCCTGCCACGATACCTACCTCTACAAAATTAGATCTCGCCAACTTCTGAAATAGTCCATTATGCATCTTTTCATCGACAAAATTCAAGGTCACTCGAGAATACTTACAGTTTCGGAGTAATCGCAACTGGGATGTTCACGAAGTCACGGGTACAACACATTGACGTGAATTCGCACCTGTACTTCTGCAAAACTCTCTTTAACTGTAAGCAATCAGGCTCCATTGCAGTAGAAAATGCACTTGAGCCGCCTTAGGCACGAATTCTGTTTTCCGACAAAATCTGATGACATGGTGGAATGCTTAGAGGGAAACTTTTGAAGCTTCAGTATTCTGAACTGGCAGGGTTCGGTTGGGTACACTTCTGACACTTACCGAAAACGTGCTATTGTGAATGTCCGAAACGCATTGGCTTGAGACGAGTAGGAGGGTTAGTAGACCTGGAATGGATATATCACGAAACAGGACAGCTGCTTCGGATCCTCACTAAGCCAAAGCTTAAGTCAACGAAGACTACATTCGATCACAAAACGAACGACCTAGTAGCATGCCGCCGTCGACGAGCAGCGTGAAGAAATGAGCTCTACTAGAGTCACAGGAGGTTATCGAGGAGTTTATATCATCTTATCATTATTCCATTGTATCGAACCGAATTAGCTGAGCGGTGGTGGCAAGTGTTCATGATGAACGGCCCTCCTATGACGACCAGAAAGTATTGACAGAACTTCATACCTCTCCTCCAGCATGTTTCCGGATTCTTTGGCTTCTGTGCCAATGTCTTTGATTTGCTCCATTCATCGAAACAAGTCCGCCTTCAGTTGAGGATGTTGACCAAGCTGTTGGGTCGAAATACAGCCTGTATAGGAAGTCATAGAGTCTTAGCCTAAGTGGCGTACTCCAAAATGCGTGTGGCCATCATCTACTGTTTAATCTCTTCGTAAAATTCAAACAACAGTTACAGCCTTTAAAGGAAGTTTCTGCGATGGCGAAGTCGATCAATTTTTTCAAAACCGTAGGATTTTCACTGAAATCAGACAGTCACGACATTTTCCTATGAGTAATCATGCTGAATTAATTCGCTACGTTCTACGAAATGAGTAAGTAAACACTCCAAATCTGAGTGAAGCTCCGCACAGTTCAGCATCTGCCTGCCAACAATATAATTGAATAAGCTCCTGCTTTTCTCTCCTTTCTAAGGGGCTATGCAAATTTCTCTTTCATCTTTGTAAATGTAGAACTTCAGTAATTAGCAAGCGTGTGTTATGCCTACATCCAGCCATATATCAAGTGAGTTTGAAAAATTCGAAGTTTAACGAGTATCCGCGATCTCGTGATACTGCTGGTCGCATAATTGACAGGAATGACGCTTATGATTTCCCGGCTTTGCCAGCTCATCCTTCGACGCTCCAACGCCGTTTTGCCATTAATAAGTTTATTCAGGCAAAGAATTGCAAAAATGATTCGAAACGTAACAAATTCACATCAAAAACCCGTAATGACTCAGCCACGTAATCTTAAACATTCAACAACAATCACAGTTCTTCTCATAGATGATTTGTAATCGTGAGACTGGAAGCCCGTACACGCCACCGTTATATCGTACGAATCTTAAAAATCTTGATTCTTGAGCTTAGTAGTTCCAGGCTGTACAAGTGTGGAGCACAATTTTCGAGCATAAAATAATACTATTCAATTGATTATTTCTTGACATCCCAAATAATTCGCTTAGATTCACCGAAGTCAAGTCACAGCTCACAATATAAATGCCACCTGATGATTCTCTCACGATGAATGCACATGTAGGATAGCACAGGGGAAGCTGTCGAGTCGAAAACGGCTCAGGAGAAGCCTAATAGGAACCTACAAACAGTCTAACCGACGGATGCACCTAGAGGTTTCTCACTGTAGAGGTTCTAGAGGTTGCACCATTTGCACTGGGAGGCACACTTTGCATGCGAGCAGATTACTGTTACCAGCTGTACGCAATGGTACACACATTGGGATAGCTCGTCCCAATGCCACTTCCATGCAACTTCTGTTGCACATTTTCATCTAATCTCTGATTTCACTGGTTTTTGAAGAATTATAATTTTCCGAATACGCGGATTTATCATCGCCACATTGGCACTATTCTAGTCTAGCATCCCATTAGTCATCTTGAACTAGCTACCCAAGAACTGCCCCTCAGGCAAAAATTAAGTCCCTCAGAACTCTGTCTCTGTCAGAGCCAACGAACGAACCATGGCTATGAAGATAGACACTATAGAGAGGTGCTGGATGATTATACCGTGTATGCACCGTAAACCGCGGCTGCCCTGAGTAGAGCATTTCAGCGTTTGGCAGAAAAGTTACCTGCATGGAACGGAATTATAGTGCTCCAGAAAATCGCTCGAACGAAAAGCTGCTTTTGGCACAATCCTACACTTGATTCGAAAGAAGGGCCTTCCTTAGCTGGCATTCTATACACCGTGGCAGTAGGTAAGCCCCATCAACTTATTTCCTCATCAGGTCACCTGATCGAAATTCTCAAATCCCATAAATGCAATATCCGTAAATGCAGGTAAAGGATTTGACCCACGAATATCTTGTGGAGATTTCGATCTTTCTAGATGTTTCAAAGCACTTTGCACCAGAAGCTGAGGTAGAAATCAACCTCCAATAAAGTGTTTCAAAGAATTATCAGATTATTTCACCTTCATACCTTCAGACACAGTTTGGACAGACGTGGAGGCTTTCATGGAGAAGTATGTCACAATCAAAGCAGAAAATTGCACCACACGATTTGCAAGTGAAGCCTTCGCCTGATAGGGGGTGTTCACATGCCATGCATTCACTGAAAACGAAATGATTTATACATTGACAACGGAAAACCTTATATTGGAATTACCCCTCAGTCACGGATACAGGGGTGAAAGCAGGAAGCGGGGCCAAATGTCGGAATGCTCGAGCTAGCTGTGGGGCAGAAACGAGCGTCATCCGGCAGACACGGCACTCAGCTGGTAGCGAACAATGTCGAGCTCCACATTGTTCGCAAAGAAAACCGCGCGATGTTGACAAAGGTGCAGACATTGGATGACTAAAGAAATGATGAAGTGAAATTCTAACAAGTCGGTCAAAAGCCTCACCAAACGCAGAATGAGCGCTCTCGAATGGTCATATGAGGAGGAAATGCAACTCGAATTGCATTACACTCTGCCGCTTTCGTCGAAGGAGGAGGTGCAGTGTGTTGCGAAAGAAGAAGTTCGAAATGGTCTTGATCAAGGACGACATCGTACCTACCTGGAAAATAACTATCACACTGCTAGCAAAGTCAAGACAAATAAACGTTTGGAGAAACTGTAGACCTGTTCTTGTGTTCTTCAATTATGTCCAGGGTGTACTGCTTAGTAACTAGGTTAACGAGGAAGCACATTGAAGAGCTCGTAAAGGATACGAAAACATCAATAAGCATACAGTGCTTACGTTAATTCTTACCTGACTCGTGATTTTAGCTACCGATTGACAATAATATCTACTAACATGAATTTGTGCAAACAATCATCTAGTAAAGAAATAATCCTCGAGAAGAAACTCACCGTTAGTGACTTTTGCCAACTGCTTGCAAACAAATAACTCCGCACTTATTCCTATCACAGAACAACGGATATTATGCCCTCTCAGAACCTTAAAAAAGAAGTAATGAATGAATCGGGTAAAGCATACGCATGAAAAAACGGAACCCTACAAAGCAGAAACCTCAAACGTGGAGAACACGTTTCCTGGATCCACTGTGGATAAGCTGGACATGATCACTATCACTTCACGAGAAACGTGACCAGGTAGGCTTCTAAAGTAAGCAAGGCGTAAGAAGGGGCTTAGTACCACGGTTCTGGAGAGTTCGAATAACTTTGGCGATTGAGACCTCACTTCGATGTAGGGGAGGATATGGTTAAAAATGACAGAGAGAAGTATTTGCTTCCATCATCCCTTCGACTACAAAATATTCCTTTTTATCAAGATAGAATAGACAAGGACCATTTGTGACGATTCCGCCTCTTGCTTTCCTAATTACAAAATTGCCAGAGTGATGAGAGGAAGGAAAGGTGCGATGGAAGGAAAAATGACCTGACTAATCGTAGTCATATGTAATTTCAACCCATGAAAAACATCACAAAGGAAAACGCGAAAAAAATGACAGGAAATATCGGATCAATTCCAAGCGTGGTTTGAGGTTATTCGCGTATCAAAAAGGTTTTTTAGCAGATGAATATCAGGTGCAGTTATATGGATGCGAAATGCTGAAATAACTAAAGAATACCACTCACTTCAAATTGGTGAGTGCAAGCTGTAGGGCATTTTGAAGCGAGAAGTCTCCACTACATATAGCTTCATTAAGCGAAGCCAGATTGTCTTTCAAAGCTCGGACATTTGCTGAAAAAATGTCCAATAATCATTCTTGTGAAGTTGAATGCCTTGAAAAGGGAAGTACGGAGAGCACAAGGAGAGTAACTCTTCAAGCAAAAATAAACGATGGCAGAAGAGGTACCTGTAAGACTAACGAAACGTTCTGCTTTCTTATCCTTCACAATAATTATTCCCAGTTGTGAAATCGGATTCTGCTCGAAGAATTTGTCAATGAATGTGTTCAAGATCTACAAAAAAGAGAAAAAGTTTCATTCAAAAGCGAAAAAACCAACTGAAGAGGACGTTAGAGAGCCCATCTTCACAACCCTGTTTTTCCAATAACAATAATAATGAAAATCCTGTGGTCAAATTTTTGTCGTAAGCTTAATGCTTCATACTGTTACTACCCTTACACTTATAAAACATCACTTACAAGTTGCGAGGTAATCGCGATCAGCACACGCGACCAGTTTAGTCATGTACGCTCCTGCCGAACACTTCACTGGCTACTGCTTCTCCATTCTGGCCGCTTTTATACCTCCCCCAGATAATTCATACCGCTTATGCTAGGGCTTGAAGCCATTAGGGAGCTTGAATATGTCTGCTTCTCTTCGTTTTCCCGCGTGCGTCGAATGATCATATCACAACGGACGCTTCGTAATTTACCAAGAGTAACGAAGCAGAAAAACCACGTTCGCAGACCTCGAAGGCGTTGAATCCAAGCATGATTCGCATGAGCCGCTGACCTCATGCTAGGACCGAGTGTGGCGATGGTCTTTGCTATAGGTTTTCGTTAATCGATTGGTGGAAGAGTTCTCTCCATAAAGCATCGAAAACAAACACGGAACAACAACAAGGAAAAACCATTGTCAATACCTTCATAGTAACAAAAAATCGAGACGGTGGCAACACTTTACTTGTCATTGATCGCGAGCAATCGATAGCTACATAGACGTAACGCATCTAAATGAAAAAAAAATTGGAAGGATAAAGTGAAGACACCGAACTTACTATGCCAAGACGAATTTTTGACGGCTTCTCGATCGTACGCTGCTTTTTTCTCGCCTCCATAACGAGCTTTGCAATAGATTTCTCAATAGATCCACCTTCATCTTCCTCCAATACCTCGCGGATATTCAAACCTACGATTCAAAAATTATAATCCCCAAGAATCCAATCTGTATCTCCTATGCAAATATATGTGTATATATGAATAACTTTTATATATACATTTCTATATACAGGAGTACACATGGCAAAGTGTCTTCCCCACAACCCTTATCGGTGCGTAACTAAAAAGAAATTATCGAGCAACAACGGTATCTTAACTCACCGTCCGCATATCCAGCTTCCCAAGTGTATCCTTTCTGGTCATCGTCCTCGGTCATGTTGTTGAAAGCTCGTTTGTCTGGAAACGATAGCGCTCTTCAATAATGTCAAACACGGGGTTCAGAGTGCTGCAGCAGCTTGGAAGAGGAAGGAGGAAGTAGGATCGGCGAAGGTCAACTTGATTCTTCCCTCCTCTGCATTATTGGCCGTGGCGATGAAAGGGGCCACGGCCAGTAATGCAGAAACAGGGAAGAATCAAATGTTTGGTGGCGCTTGAAAGGGGCCTGCGCTGTCTCGTATAAGGTGGCTTCAGATAGGACTGAGATTACTGTGAAACAGCCGATTTGAACACCAGCAAACTCTTTCTATGATCGGTAGAGGAGGAGCGAAAAATGCGGTCGCCGAATGGCGCTCATGAGCACCCACCCCCTCCCTCTTCCTCAGCGCTAGCAAAATAACATGAAATCAGCGAAAACAAAAGGAAAACTCAAAGATAGTTCTTCTTCACCCCAAAGCAAAATTGGGAGGAAAAAGCTTAAGCTCGCGCCTGTTCCTTTTTGAAAAGAATAAACAAGACAGCGCGTTAGCTCCGCAGCCGATACTTCGACGCCTATTTTTTCATATTTTTATTTCACGTAAAAATACCTCAAGTCGCGTCGTGTAATTACACACTGTAAGGACCACCGTATCCTCTGACAACGGGTATGTGTACGAACGTGCGTCCGAGGGT
>UZAF01016443.1:9493-52516 GCA_900617895.1 Haemonchus placei | reverse complement strand
AAATCGTCACGAACTTTGCCGCGCAATTCGCCGCGCGCACCCTCGGACGCACGTTCGTACCGTCCCCCTCTGACAACTTCTGTTCATGTTATAACTACTACGTCGAGTTCTTTCACGCTATCTTTTCTAGCTTCTTACTCTAGCTTATCTGCACCAACTATTCAGCTCAACGGCCACTCCATAAACCATGCAGGAGAAGTACTCGATCAAGTAATCTACTACTTTGCCAGTCGTGCTGTTGCTTCTCTTTGTACCGCTTTACTGACACTGTCCAATTGTCTTTGGAGAAATTAAGGTAAGTGTTTATTTAGTGAAGGCATTAGCTGTTTTATCCTGCAGTGTAGGATCACTATGAAGGTACAAGATCCCCAGGAACATCGTAAAAAAACACCTCGCCCAGTTTCGTGCGGGGGAAAGATGAGTTTCCCACATGCTGCATGTAGCAATCCATTTACATTGCAATTAATTACGGAGATACGGTATTAAGCAGTAGTACGCAATTACACAACGCGACTGGAGGTATTTTTCATCTTGTCCTTCTTGCCAGCCTCTCCCATGAAAACTGCCCCTCGAAATCATTTTTTGTTTTGATTGCTGTTTTTTGAGAGGAAATTATTCATACTTCCGTGTGAAACTACTTTGTGCTTGATGTTGACTTCCACTATATTGCAAACGCCTCGTCCCTGTCTTTCAGAATGCTGGCCAGGCGTCTGGTGGGGATTGTTTCGAGGAGCAATTTACCCAGTATTTATTCGACTTGTACTGTCTCGTCGAGGTATGTCTCGTCATTTATACACTAAATTGAGAATGAAGTAATGATGTTGAGAAGTTGGTTGCGTCATTCATTACGATAGTTGCCTACAGAAGATGCGTGGATTTTTTGCATCATTTATTAGAAGCTAAGAAGTTCCCTCGTCTTTGTAGATATATTATCTACAAATTTTCACTTTTTATATTATCAAATGTGCTACAGCAACGCACCGAAATATGTGATGGCCTAGTATGATTAAAAAGAGTAGTTCAAAGCAGGCTGAGGCACAGCAAGGGTAAATTACGAGCGCGTCGCATGATTTAATCGGTGTTGTTGAAAACAAGATAGAGAATTGGGTAAAATGGGTGGCACATCCAAAAAAAGAATGCTTATCATACAGCTGACTTTTTTCGTTGCACCTATTCATTCCTAAACGCGCGGTTTGTCTTCTTTCCTTTGTAACATAGTGGCTACTCCACGTACAACTACTTTCAAATTCCTTCGGAACAATTCATATTCGAAAATTCGCCATGTATTTGCATTGACTCAATCCCAAGTAATTTTTTGAGGCCAGTTCTTAACTTCCGATCAAGCTTGCGGATGCCCTCGTGGTTCAGCTCCACGTCCTCTAACAATGCAGAAAATCAAGAAGGTGCGCCGAAATTTTCACTCAAGAAGCCAGACGGGCAAAGGCTAAGTGGTAAGTCTTATAACGCATACATGTTTTTGCGAATGTACGTTTTTTTCTGTGTTGTAATAGAATTCACTACGTTTAGGATTGGAATTTTTCGAAACGGTAAAGAAAGCAACCGCTAAAGAGGGTTCAGACGATTTTGTTATTCCGAAAGAAGCATTTGAAGCGTTATTAACCGAATATGATGCTTTGATTGAGGAAGGTTCAGAATGGCAGGTAGGTTTTGCTTTCGAGATTTGAACTTTTTCGTATGGTTCGCTTACGATTAGTGATGTTTCCTTGTTCACTAATTAATTTTCTTGAGAATCTGTTTTTCGTGTACTTTGTACATCAGTTAAATTTTATATTAGCACGAAGTTCGGGATAAACACAGCAATTCAAATGGCACTCAATATGTGATCATGCTTTAGCTTATGATTACATAGTCTCAGTCCGTTGCTCTTGATCTTAACGATAATCTTTCATCAGAGATTTATTCGTTATCTTCATTGCGGACTCAGCCTTTCCATTTCGGAACAACGTGGTTAGTCACTCGAAGCCTTGAATAGTACCAGTAATGTCATTGACTGTTGATAATATCACTTATGGGTTACGCTCTCTGTAATCCCTCTCATATTCGTGTTTACACCATTGGTGGAGGTTTTCAGTTCACTTCAAGTCGTAAGTATCCTCACAACCGAGCAGTTTAGGAAGAGAACGTGATCCTATATTATGCAACCGCATATCTTGAATCGTGACGATCGTAGGCTAGTAGCAATTCTATGCTTACAGTAATTCTATTCTGCTATCATTTTCCCTTATTCATAACCAGCCATTTGGACACTTCCAAAACCACCCAATGAAGTAGCAAGTATAGACGGCGGGAAAACAGAAAAGTACCAAGGGGCTCTTGTACTCCGACTCCCCTTTGTAGTCCTTATCAGTTCCTGGCTCTAACACTCTGCGATCCCTTATACGCCACATTACCCACTAAAGATTCCACTGTCAACAGGAAGGGCATAACAGACCCAGTACAACTTGTCTACCGGGGTTCTTTATCGGCCATTATAAAGAGCTGTCGCATCTTCATTAAAAGCCAGCGCTCCTCACATGCTGTCGCCTGTATTCCTTTTGATGTTGAACGATCTAGGTCAAGGTAAACGGGAGTCATGGATTTCCCGTCAACGCCACCAGCACATACACAAGCATACACGCATATATTTAAATACCTACACTCCTATACACTCAGTACGCAAGTGCATCAAACAAAAAATCGAAACAACATTAGACACACCAGTATGTAACTTGCTAATTCAAGGAATGTAGTAAATCAGAAGACTTCTCAAGTGTTAGCATGTGTCAGTGATTGTATAATTAAATAAAATTAAGATTATTCCCTGTCTTCTCGATTTTTTAGGATAAATACAAAAGATCTCTAGCTGAGACCGAAAATGTTCGAAATCGTGGAATAAAACAAACTGAGGAAGCGAAAGTGTTTGCAATTCAAGGTTTCTGCAAGGACTTGCTAGAGGTATCGAGATTTTTCTAGGATTGTTTATCTAACAGTATTCCTTATTACTCTAGGTTGCCGACATTCTCGATTTGGCCGTAGAATCCGTAAAACCGGAACAGCTTGAGTCTGGTGACAAAGCCCTCGTGGATCTACATAAGGGCATAGTCATGACCAAGACTGTATTGTTGAAAACGTTCAAGAAGCACGGCCTTGTTCAAGTCAACCCTATGGGAGAAAAATTCGATCCCAACTTCCATGAAGCTGTGTTCCAAGTCCCTGCTGGCAAGGTAATTTTCTCTAAATCTCTTAGACTATCCAAGTAACATTTCTACTCATACACAAATTCCTAGGACACGAAGGTTGAGCCAGGCCATGTGATGCATGTCTCAAAGGTTGGATACTCCCTCAAAGAGAGACCAGTTCGAGCTGCGCAGGTTGGAGTCGTTGTGGATAGTTAAAAAGGGTGCATTAAATGTGATCTATTATGTCTCCGTTGTTGTTTCTGATTCGACTGGAACTGTAGAACGTTTTGAAAGACCGATTTATTTGTATACTTGCTATGAAAGTGAAGTGCTCAAAACTTCTGGCGTGTCTGTTTCCGGCAATATTGAAAATGAGAGACACTTGGAGGAAGCAGAAAAGTTAGCTTTTGAAGTTAAAATTGGATATGTTTAAAATGTGTCTTTGACAGAGAATAGGCTTTGGTCTCATCACTTCGTTTAGCGGCTTGAATTCTAGTTTTTTTTACATTTTTTTGTCAGTTTGTTCTTGAACCCATGTAATTATTAGATCTATAGAATATCGTTGTTTTGTTGTTGTTTTCTTTTGAGTTTAAAATGAATTTTGCCATTCTGGTTTTATGTGTTCTAACAGTACCGTTACATTCGGTTTATTGTCTTTCCCTTTGGTTTTTTTTCTCTAGAGTGAAATGAAAGAATGGAAACGGTTTTTTAGGGTGAAGTGAAAGTATGGGAACGGTTCTAAGGGATTCTAAAATTTAGAGTTCATCACTAGCTGTTCAGTATCCCATTTTACTGTGGAGCCGCTTAAATCCGGATGCATGACGTAGACATGAACACGACGTTCACGGTGATGCCATCTGACTCCGATGTACCGGACGAAATCAGAGATATTCTAAATGAGGATAATACATGTTGTCGAAGTAGCGTGTGAGTTGCAACTTTTTGTGTTTTCAAATTTCAATGATTGCTTCCAAATTCTATCTTAAGGAAACGCGCTGTTGATGTTGACGAATGGATTGCACTAGCAAAAGAATGCAAATATTTGCCTGAAGAAGACATGATCTCCCTTTGCAATTGGTAAGAATTAGCTTGGTAAGAATATTTTGAGAAATCCGCCCAGCTGGATTCGCATTCAATCCTAGCTGAATTCGTATTCCACTATACACTTATCCTGGTGTAAATAAGTTGCTATACGCGTTTTTTGGTTCTTCTCTGTGAGTGTGTGTTTGCGTGTGTCTGACCAGAAATTTATAACTCCCTCTCTCTTGGACCTGGACTTTTCAAAGTTGGAAGGAGTACAGGTGGCAAAACTTCACTTCGCCATGGGCATGCATCAAAAATCTTCCGTTGCGCCTGGAATTCAGATTTGTAGGGTGCAGTTGGCGGGATGGGAACACCGATGGCACGTCGCAGTATTGGGCTCCGCCTATAGCTGGATATGCACCGAATTTTTCCCTCAGGCCTAAAGCCTCTTCAAGCCTTTTTTACAAGAACAGGCGGCAGAATGGGAACTTATACGTCAAGTGATAGAACAAGCGGGAATCAATCAAGATTCTTGCACCTGTAAACAGCATCTGAGCAGGAGCTCATGGCAGCCGATGCGCGCACGAACAGATTTCAAAGGGGTGTCGGCGGCAGGCTAGTTTCCACACGTAAAGGTGGAAGCCGCATACTCAGCATTGCGATCCGACTGTAATGTATTAAAGAGTCAGAGGTAGAGGTGTGGTCAGGCTAAGCCGCTGCTTACTGGTTAGGACAGCTGTTGTTGTTGAGATCATGCTTTCATTGGTAAAATTCAAATCGTGCTAACTTTACCTGACTTGCGTTCGTTATTCTACCGTATACGTTCTTAAGCTAGTCTTAGTCTGTATTTGACATTTCTCTCCCATTTTAGCCTCATTGATCGTCTCATACGACACCCGAACGTGGTTCCTGTTGAGACTCCAGTAACAATATGCGGAGACATCCATGGACAGTTTTATGACTTACTGGAACTTTTTCGCACTGGTAAGCCCCCGAAATTAGTAACTGAGCTCTCATTATCCACCTTCTGCCTTTCTATACCTCTCTGTTTAGGTGGGGATGTGCCAAATACAAAATATGTTTTCATGGGCGATTACGTGGACCGAGGATATTATAGCTTGGAAACTGCAACGCTCCTCTTCGCTCTGCTGTTGAAGTAGGTTTTGAGGTTTGTTGCACTGTGAAAATGCATGCAGTTCTTATGTAGCTTCACCTCCTGCGTTGAAGCATTCCTTTTTTTGCCAGCCTACCAACCTCTTAAATCCTACTTATGTATCGGCTATGTGTGTCTGTTGGTGTGTTTGTGTGTGTACGTATGTTTTTGTGGGTGTATGTGGTGTGTTCTTACCGGAAATTCATAACACCTGTTCCGTGCACCTAGAGCGTTCCAATTTACTAGGGGTACAGGGGACAGGATCGGCAGAATGGAAACACCAATGGTAATTGGCAGGACTCGGCTCCAAGCGGGGCGTGCGTAAAAATTGGCAGTTTGGACCTGAGGCATTCAAATTTGCTAGGAATGAAGGAGGCAATATGGGAATGCTGATGGGAGGTGGCATGACTTGACTTCGCCCTTAAGATGCGAAAAATGCTAAAATGCTAGAGATTGTTTTCCGAATTTAGTACCTGTGCTGCAACTGATATTTTAGATATTTTTAGATATCCTGATCGCATGACGCTGTTACGCGGCAATCACGAATCTCGGAAGATATCTTCTGTTTATGGTTTCTATGATGAATGCCAGCAAAAGTATGGTCATAGTGTAGTTTACAAATGGTGCTGTAAGGTATGTCCTTCAACTATTTTTTGATCCACTATCCACGGATTGAGATTTCACTAGAACTCACGAGAGAACCTCCAACTCCCTAACATAGTTTTTGAAGTAACATTGCTAAGGGTATTCTTTCTCGGAATAATTTCTGTGAACATCAGATAATAGGTGCACTATAATGTTATTCTTGTTTTAACACCGCTTCTTCCTCTTCCAGGTATTCGACGTTTTGCCTGTAGGTGCTTTGATCGACGATTCGATTTTGTGCGTTCATGGAGGTCTCTCTCCAGAAATCAAATCGATTGATAAAATGCTCAATTTGAATCGAGCTGTGGAACTCCCAACAAAAGTAGGTCTTGCGGTAATTCAGCAAAGCTACTACCGGTATGCCTCTATTTATTTTATCCTTTTAGGGTCCTTTGTGTGATCTCATGTGGTCAGATCCAGATGAAAATGAGGAAGACTGGGTCATAAGTCAAAGAGGAGCTGGATGGGTGAACCTTTTTTGACTTTGAACTACGTATAGTACTTCTTTGGCATTTTTTTCTTGCCATACCTGCTTCTTGACTGAAATCTTAAGCGCCTCAATTATCCTGATCTTTTTCAACGTTTCATCACATTGAAACTTGCGTAGTGTGGAGCCATTCAATCGTTCATTTCAGTAATATACGTATTTTGCCGCAGAGAGCGCAATGGATATTTTGCAGATATTCGGTGGTACAGTTGCTAGGAAATTCTTACACACCAACGGCCTTGAGCTCATATGTCGATCTCATCAACTTGTTGACGAAGGCTTCCGGTACTTGTTCAATGAGAAGTTGTGCACCGTGTGGTCTGGTATGTCTCCGTGATCTTTAATATCGCTTACCAATTAGTTCTGTTTTGTGTTATATGGTCAAGTACTGAGCCTTAGACCGTGATCGGCTTGTAGATGCTAAATAACGTATAGAATAGGTAGCTCGCTAAAGGGAAACACTTGAATGCGAATGAGAAAGAATTAGATATTTTGGAATTGTCACGCTGGAATGATCTTGACATGGTCTTTGGGACATTTTCACGCAAAAGAATTCCCTAATGGTGAGAGATCGGTTTGGACTGTTGAAAGTCCATTTGAACGTTTATTTCAAATTATTATAGGTGGGCTGCTTTTGAAAACTAGTGTTGGGTATATAGCCGGGAATAGAATGGTACGCCATAGAACGCTCACTGAAGTCAGCTATTCCGTCAACAATGAAGGGGATGACACACCTACATTAATCAACGAAATTCATTTTCAGCGCCTAACTACTGCTATCGCTGCGGTAATGTGGCCGCAGTACTTTCGATCGCTCAAGACGGTTTAAAAGATGTGAAATACTTTACCGCTGTACCGCAAGACCGTCGAGAAATCCCCGACAAAGTAGTAACACCTTATTTCATGTAATTGTTAAGTGCATTGTCAAAAGATTTCCTTCGGAATCATTGTGGAAGTGGGGCAACTCTACGCTCATTCTTATTCGAAAGACGTAGGACGTAATTAATCTATGGCGTCCCACTAACAATTATTGCGGGTAACGGCTGTGCTTGTTCCATTTCTCTTATATTTACCTCATAATATATTAAAATGATGTGTTTTTTGTGTATATGTACTTATATAAAAGCATAAATTCTGTCCACCCATGAAAATTTATTGTACCAGATAGAAGTTTATTACAGGAGAAAGGGAATAGAAAATATATCTAGCGAATCACATTCGTAACTAGACTAGCCGGTATACGAAAATGAGGAACTGGATCCCAACTACAGATAAAATGGACTCGAAGTCTAAATATATTATGTGAAAAAGCGATAGTGTGCTATGTAATTAAAGGGCAAAAATTGGAGAACATACTGCAACCAATTACAAGCCTAGATGCGCGTAATCAATACGACAACACGATCACGGACGGCAACGTGAAACCAGTATGCATTATGGAAAAAAAAAGAAAAGAAAAAGTATATGTTATCCCACAAGATACAGAAGAATACAGAAGGCATCACGGAAGACATTATTTCGATATTTACAATGTGTGTACACTGCGCGAATGTCTGTAAAAGGGGAACTTCCAAGAATGTTTCATGGTATGTGTGTTTACATGATTGCAGGCGGTGGTGGTTGATTATTCTGAAATATAAACATACAAACCTCTTCAGGTAAGGTCGCCGGTAGTCGCACCGTATCAATATGAATTAATTCAACTACTCACGCGATCGTTGCTTGGCCCAGGTTTCTCGTTCCTATTCGAATTTCCTCGCATAGAATTTGGGCGCATAAAGAACAGTACTAAAGCCAGGAAGCCCCACAGCATCGTCCAGAGCAATATCGAATTGCTCGCAATTGCCGTTGGTCCACCATCAGTCAAGCACTCCGAATCTGTACAGTAGTCCTGGGTGTCGCGTAACTGTAAATGGTATGTAGTACTGTAGCAATACTCCGTTTCAAAGTATATCTATAAACATTGTTTACTGAATACTCATCATCTACTGACAATTCTCATACATGAGTGATCGCATGCCATGCAATTATTCCGGTATGTGCACCACAACAGAGGACTTTTTTCCAGTTAACGACACGAAGACGTCTCTCCATCTCAAAGGACCGGGTAAAGATTTTTATAAATTGGGATCGAATCCAGGTCTACTAGCTGCCGCACAACCACACGATACCTGGTCGATAAACACTTTTGTTTATGATTGCAGCTAGAGAAAAAACGTGGCTTGCGACAAATCCGCAAGATCGAAACTATAGCGAAAGACGAAAGAGCTTCCCCGGTAGCTAGTCTCATGAGAAATTTCACTGATAATTACTACTCTGAACTCTATTGATTACCAAAACCCTATCGATCCATTCCATTCCAACACGCGTGTTATATCAATGATAAGATAAACGCCAGCTTTGTTTTTCCCAAGGATAGAAACCGGTTGGATACCTGTGATCAAACCAGGCAGCTAGCAAACAACTCTTTATTGAAAGTCAGAACTCCCACGACTATTCTATATTCGCTGCTGAGTTCGCCTTTGCACTTACGTCTTTGTGGAAATACATGTACCTACGAGCACAAAGGCTTTCGAATAGGTGTCGTGTGCATGCATCGCCAAGTTAGCAAAGAACACCAGATATTGAACGGAAACGTCATGAATATTCAAAGCTTTTTCCCTGTCAAAGCTTTTTTCCCTGTTCTTCGGGTAAATTTTGATGCACACGTGTTATAAGCAGTCAATACAGCTCAATTCTTAAGCGAGCTTCCAAAGACAGCACTGAACAAGTAACCCAGAAGCGTAAAGTAAAAGGCTATTCCTCCAAGATGGCGCCCAAAAAGAAGTGAAATCACTCACCAATGATAACAGTCGTCTCATAGCCGCCTCATGATTGAAAAGACACTCGCATGGATCGTCACCCATTTCGAGAGATGGTGTTCTGAAAGAAGCACCGTTCAATGAAAGCAACGGAGAGTGAATGCCTCCAATGGCACCACGTTCTATCGCCTATACGCTTAGTACACGTCGCACAAGGGATACGGTGGCGCTGTGCATGTGAGAGCACTAAGCAAACTCGAACAAATCCAAGGGAATTGTACAAAGAGAATAAATGCGTTTTATGAGATGATGGACGAGGATGTTTCTTCCCACACTGTAGAATGCACTGTCGAAGGTCACAGCCCTGATCTCATCGTTGGATCGTTTCTCGAGTGAAAAAGAAATAATGGAAACAGAAATTATTTGGAAAATGGTTACCATTATATTTACATTTACACTATATCCAAGGCTATAAGTGAGTGAATTTTCAAAGGCATCCATTACAAGGATGATCCGGAAGTATTGCCGCCCAACGTATCTCTGCGGCAGGATTTCATAAAGCTGGATAGATTGCTTCGCCCAGTTCTGTAGCGAGCTCCTGAATCATGTAATGAGCCGCCTTCAGCATGAGAACGACCGTTCAGCGACTGTAAGGGTGACCCAGTTGAAGCTACCCGAATTCAGAGGGTAAGACCCACGATGCAGACCTTGCCCCAACAGACTGCCAGCTTTTCCTGCCACGGCGAATACGATATAAGTCGCCATCTGGGAAACTTCATGACTTGGAGTCAGAACGGTCAAAACCCTGCTCAAGTGTGTTAAAATTAGGAGGAGTTCCACTCATTATCTAATGTTTTTGTTTCATATCTTAGAAAAACCAATTAGATGAAGTAATTCACAACCCGCAAGACTGTTTTAGTCTCAAGTCCTACTTTGCTTTCAGAGAGGCTCTTTTTCTTAGATAGGCAGCACCTGAAAACAAACATCTGTCGATTTAAATTAATAATTTAGCCCCTGGATGTTACTTTGATTCGGAGCAGCCGCAGCGTGGAAAAAACCACCAAATCGAGTCATGTTTACTAGGCCACAAGTAACGGGGATACCATAGAATGTAGAAGTGGTACACGAATTTGTTCAAGTTTGAAAATGAAGGAAAAATAATTCAAATCCGAAAATAATGACGTATTGTTCGGACACGTCATATCTCCAACCACGGCCATGAAAGGAGAGTGCCTTGAAAAGACTTTTTTTGACCATCTGTTGGAGTGCAAGCCCACTAGCTGACGCAACTCAAGTATTGATAAGAGAAAATCGCTGCTATGATTGTTCTAGAACTTCCAGTCACCTGCTCGTATATTTGAAGGTGTATGCTGTATGGTGTGATAATGTTAGGTTCTCAAAGGCAATAGTTCACTCAGGGTAGCCAGACGGAAGTTTGGTGATGAGCAGGAGATATGATGAATCCTTCGCAGAGCGATTCGGATTAAAGAGCACACTTTAATGAAAATCCCTTTCTGAGGCTTAGAGATTGTGACCATTTTCCCGGAATGATCAGGAACAAGTTTCGATTCCAAAAGTCAAACCTGTTTCGCACTCCACTTACGTCTGGTAGGAGTGTCGCATCGATGCGCTCCCACAGCTGACTATGCCGATCTTCGTGCAACCGCTTTGGGAAAACCGAACCCTTGCATCCAGGCGCTCATAATTTGGGAACACTTTTTACTACAAAACCTGCTCTAGTCATAAAGCTGAGGCCTTTAGATAGGTATATCTACCCAAACCTAACAGTGGGATTACAGAAACTGGTATTTAAGCAGAGTGGTACCCTCCGATGCATTTTGCGCTCCGACTAAATTTCGTACTGACAACTAGTGATGCTTAAGACCCTGTTAGAGCTGTTGTAGGTCTACTGTCTTATAGTGAGATCGTATTTTAACTCGAAGACAGATGGCCTGTGTAAGCCCTAACAAGAGAGAAGTTCCAACCACCGAAGGGAGAATGCCGCGTGCGGCGAATCGATTACACAAAACCGATCCTACTGCCCGTCCACCGAGCTTCGGATGGGCATCTAGGTAAACATGACAGCCTGATGAAGATTGAAATTGCAGTATGGGAAACAAGTCATAGCGATCACAGTTCAAGGCAAAGCTAACTACTGTAAAGAAAGGTGGGACGCTTTTTGGTAACGATTGGTCTAATATTTGATACGATAGTTTCAATATAACAGTGGTGAATTGTTGCTGGCTACTGACTTATCAACATTGACCTTACTTCTTAACTCTTGAGCACCCTTGAAGAATTTGGGTCACTGAGTGGAACGATGCTGGAACCCGGGAAAAAGGAAGACAACGACAACATTCGCTACTAAACTTTGTGACGTTCTCATAACTTGAGATAAAGTCGAAAAGAATGCAGGTTTGGAACTTGAGAGAACTTTCTTCTGAAGATTGTTGGGGAGCATAGCGATGACGATGTTAGATAATGCTGCCTTCTACTAGAGATGACAGGAAAACGCAAAAAAAACCTCTTCTGAAGAGCACTCAACTCGCACGCTCTCACCTAACGAATTTTGAAGGGGAGCTTTCTTTAAGATTTATAGGTACCGAGTTTGAGCTTCGCATTCATGAACGTTCTATTTAACAGCCTATCGAAATAGCTAGGGTATTTATTAAAAGTTCTATTGGAAGTTTTTCCAGGGTTATGACGTTGGCACTGATCAAACAATGAATGAATAGGCCTAGACGGTTATCACTGACCAGACAAACACAGCTGGCCGAGAAAAAAATTCGATGAAAAGAGAAAATAGGTGAGCTGTGCATTCCGATCTGTCACACGACGCTGAATAAAACCCAGGGATTGTATTTATTTGAGGCACCAAAGCTAATCCGTCTCTCCCCTATTAGAAAAGCACCACTACCAAAGTACTTTCTAGCCCTTAAAAGGTTTTCTCTTAAATGAATCATTTATTTCCCATAATGCAATGTAAGTTCCTTGAGTCCTTCTACTGAAATAAGAGCACAGAATGGCCATAATATTAGCTCAAATGAGGCGTCTTACCGACTGTTTTCTGAAAGGGTAACCAAAAACAATAAGAGCGCCTGCAGCCCTCATTTAAGGGTTTCCATGCCAATACTGCTCCATTTCGAAAGAGCGTGTTGAGTAAAAAACAATTGTACGGTTTGAAAATTGGATATTTGATGAAAACACGCCTGAAATCTCGTTAGTCCTCTACATGGCCAGTAAACCCAATGATACATTGCCAGATACAGAAAAACAACGGCGAACTGTTCCGGTGAAGTGATGTTCGAAGCCAGTTTAGAAATCATGCATCTATCGATTTATCGCCGCTCTTTGCTAACGAATAGCTACACACACTAAGATCGAAAGATCCAGAGTCGATTTGTGTCAGTGCTCGGCAGATGTTGAACGATATAGGAAAGCTGCTGGAACAACTTGCATGCGTATAGTAGTACGTAAAGATAGTGAAGGAGGGGAAACGAGCCGTCGTAACGCTCACAAAACTACAGCGCCAGAGGCTACCCCGCCGTAATCACCTGCTTTGATTGAGTGGCGGAATGTTGCAAGAAACAAAGGAATAGTGCAAACTAACTAATCATGGAGCATAGGTGGTGTAGTGGTGTAGTGGCAAGTGGTGAACAACTTTACACGTACGGTCACGGGTTCCAATCCCGGATCGATATCCGCCTAGGCCAACCATACCTTCATCCCTCCAGGGTCGTTTACTCTGTACCAGGCTCGTCTGGGAGAGTAAAAGCGCTGTGATGTACATCAGCTGCCCATCGCAAGTCATTCTATAGGCCAAATACACATTCACTCTGTTATGACAAAAAAAGAAAATTCAGTACTGGCACTCGGCTCTTACAGTAAACTCGGTCGTGCCGTACCGGATCACTGTAAGGGCCGAGTGCCATACTGAATATTCGTTTCTGTTTCATTATGCCACTACAATTCTGAATGGAAGTCGAAGGCGAGGCGCATCCCTCAGACAGGATCGATTAACGCCAAAAGACTCCACCCTTTAACCAATCATGGAGTAAATGAAACAAAGGAAATCAAATGAAAGAAATGCGAGAGAATGGGAGCTAATTCCAAACAATATTGGTGACTGCTCTACTTTGGATTGTCGTTACTAGAGAATATCCGATAATCTCGGTTCTGATCAAGAAATATTCTATTGGCTTTGGAAGCGCTATTCCGATATGAACCGCCTGAATGCTGTTTTACCCATTCAGTAATCCTTGTATTCCTTGGATTACCAAAGAAACAACCAGTTTATGGTTTTTTTTGTGCAACGCTGTCAAAAAAGTATCAATTTTCACTTTTTGTCATGAAGAAAACACAATTGAAATTATCGAATAGTAGCCTTCCAGAAGACATCAAACCTTTGCAAAAAGCTTCAAAAAGAAACAAAGTAGTCAGGAAGGCGATCGGGCGGTGTTACACGTCAGCGTAATGAAGCTGAACCAANCTAACGTCGCGCGCGACACTTTTCTCCGCCAAGCGCGAGACTTTAATTCGAACTTGGATTTCGTCACCGTCTGCATGTTCCCATGAGTTTTTGCTGTTTTCAAGTAGGTGAGATGTCTTCCAAAGGATAATGTCGTTTCCATAGTGTTATACTTGCTTGGTCGTGCCTGGCAAGGGTTATGCTGCTGTTATTGAGTTTCCTACCGTCTTTCTAAAAAATTTCTCTCATATCACGCTGTCTGAAACTCCATCAGCTGAGTTAGGAGCCTTTTTCCACGTCAAGCTCATTTGGATACGAGCACTCCCAACCTTTAGGGCAGTTGCAGTTTACCGTCTTTCGAGCATTCCCAAATGGGGAAAGCATTGATGAAGAAAATAATCTGAAGTCACCTTCTTTATGAGATGAGGAGAGTCATAGCGTTAGTACTTCGTACTTGAGAGGTTTCTAATTTGGCACCCGGCCTAAAATCGCATGACAATTAAATTCCGCCAGTTAGGTCCAGCATGTCGGCGGTCCGCTTTAATGATCATATATTTGCACAGCTGGGTCTTTTTTATTTATTCAACACTCATTATATGAAATTGGACGTCCTCTAGATCTCCTCCATAGCTTCCGCATAGTTGGAGAGGCAAAGAAGCGCAAACTTGGTAATTAAGTAATTATCCAATCAGTATTAGGAAGACCGGCGGGGGGCACGTGTGTTTGGGAAGCTTCGTAGAGCAGGTGGAGATAGAGGGGGACAAGAAGCTTATTTCCCGAGATTCAGCTGAGTACGGATAATTTCTATTCTTGCTTGGCATGGCTACCCATAGCTCCGAATGACGTCGAACTGCAACGTCTGCATCCAACCTAAATGTTCTCAGCACAATCATCTCAATGATCTCCTGTGAAAGCACTAGTATCATTGTTGGTACCATTTCTTCGATCTGTCTTTTCTCAGAGAGACCTTAGACTATTCGCTATTTACCAAAACTGTATTTCATGTGAATTCTATGTATCTTTTCCAGATTTATGGATAACTTTGACTACACTCCGACACAGAGGCACGGTGGTAGGGGTCGAAATAGAAGGAGAACCAGTACGTGATCCATTTTTAACATTCAATTTACTTTGTGTTATTTGTTGTAGTAATTGACACTGTGCTGAATATACAGCTCTTTCGGTTGGGAGACGGGCGTTAGGAACGATTTTGGGTAATCGATTCGCCGCACGCGGTTGTCGCGAGCCACTCATTCGCCGTTTTTACAGCTCTAGCGTTCTTCATACAGCTCAATCGATATGCGACCATTATTTTATGCATAATTCTACTATTAACTTTTGTTGTTGCATTTCTTACCTACTGCTGCACCCTGCTACACTCCTTCACGCGCGACGCCCCTCTTACCGCGACGCGACCATTTCGTTTCTAAGGCACCACACCCCTTTCGGTTTGGGGGAGTCGCAGCATTTCAGTTACAAATTCATTCTCTGGGTGGGGAGTTGATAACTCACCGCTTAACTGGCAGTGTCTCGAAAAGCTAATTGTAATAGCGATTTTCGATCGCATTACTGAAGAACCTCAAAGCACATGCTGGATTCGAAGGCAGCCAAGTGTACTTTCACTGACCATTTGAAGTTTTTCAGAGGAGTTTTCGAATGTGAAGAAGTGCTATGTTTTACCTGTTGTTCAATATCCACATTTTGAGGAGATCCTTGGATTGAAAGTAACACCGATGAAGATTTCGAAGCTTACGGTGTCACAGCATCGCGTTCGGCTAACATAGCTACAATATTTAAACCTAGGAAACGAAAACGGTAAACCATACAGTACTTCTCCTGGAGCCTTGAGAGGTTATTTTATTGCAGTGAGAAAGTATTCGTCGACAACTCACATTACGATAGCATGCCGATGTGTGGTATAGAAGTGCGTTTACCTGTTGGATTAAAACCGTATCCATCTCAAAAGCTCATGATGGTGCGCATGATATCATCAATCGCGAAGAGGCTCAACTTCTTAGCTGAAAGCCCTACAGGAAGTGGTATGAATCTTGTGTTAATCACCTTTTTTTCTGAATCAAAGTAACCAAAAACTTCAAGTTTTGGCATACCGCTAAACTGGTTTCTATTGATAAGCGTTTCCAGTCAAATGAGAGATATCCCCTTCTATTTTCTTGGTCCCCAACTCTTTAGCCTACTTAACTTAGGAAAAACATTGGCGCTCCTGGCAGCAAGTTGTGCTTGGCTGGACAACTACAAAAAGAAGAGGCACGAGTTGAGAATATCGTGTCCGATACACAGTGGATGCAGTAGTGAAACGAACGACTCGAGTTTGTACATTTTTTGCTAGTGATGAATTCGTGTATTTTCAGTCCCATTCTTTAACTATTAGGTCACCTCATTCGATCGAAATGGAGCAGAAATTGGAAGATGTGGTGGGAAAAAGATGAATGATCATTTCATCGACACTGTAGCAGAAATTGGAAGGGTGAGGTGGGAAAAAGATGGATGATCTCTCCATCGACACTGTTTTGATCGGAAGCTAGTAGATGGTTACTTCACTGCCTAGTCTCGTCATCATGGGTGCAGTTGAAACAATTCAAAGGTAAAATAAACATAAGTGGCCGAATCAACATGAGTTTCCATATTGGGAGTAGTAAAAAGGAAGCCCACCGCTTAAATTTATTGAAGGCTGAGTCGATATTTGCAAGGCACGGCGTTCTACGATTGTAATGTCGAAAACTGTTGTCAGTGTTCAAAGAAGGAAGAACGGACACAGGAAAAGTTCCAATGAACAATAGACCAGTCTCTACGACATTTCATCTGCGTATAGCAAATGGAATATCGCAGAGGCTGGACCATTAAGGAATATCGGAAAAGAAATATCGAAACCTAAATCAAACTTGGTGTTTTGTTAACTGTTCTTATATCGCCACAGTACGCGTTCCGAAAGTCCCACAAGGTTGGCGATTTATGGACAAAACTTCAGTCTCGGACGGGACTCGATCCCGTACTTGGGACCCGGGACCGTGCTTTTATCCCTTACACTACCGAGACCCCGCTTGCCCTCGCCTTCTTAAGTCCCGGGAAGGACAGTACGGGTTCGAGTCCCTGAGACTGAAGTTTTGTTCTTAAATTGCCAACCTTGTGAGACTAAAACTGCCTTTACTCACTACCCAGAGCTGTGGAACCTCAACTGTTTGAGTCAACTGTTACCTGCTGGCGACAGTCGTAATTACAACTGAACGATGTGAAAACACGGAAACATCATCTTATCCGTATTTGGTGAGGAAGAGAATTTGCTTGGTATCTAGACGCCCCTTGAACGCTGGGATTGGCACGCTGGGACTGACAACGTTGGGGCGTGCAATTAACAGCAGAATATTAGCTTCCAGTCTCTGTTGCTACTCGTTTTACTCAAGAAAAGAAAGCTTGCGAACGTTCGAATGAGATGACCTAAGTTTTTGAAACATGTACTCAGGTATGCAGTTTGGTCACCCTTTCCAATTAAGATTTATTTGCAGTGGATGAGGAGCCTATGGCTGGGCAGTCACGTGATGAGAATGTCAAATCCGAAGTCATTGAGGTAAAAAGTAGTTGCGAAACCGATTCAGTTGTTAAGAATAGTAAGTAGTATAGTTGTAACCGCTCTTTCCAGATCGAACCGGACACGCTTAGCATGAAAAGCTCACTACCATGTAGGTGGCTCCTTGTTGAATTGCCGAATTGATCATTAAGCAACTATGTTATTCTCACTTTAGATGACGATGAGTTTTTCTCCGACTTTGCTTATAGTCCTCGGATACAACAGAATGGGGTGAGCTTTTTAGTTTCTTTAAGGACTACGATAATGTTTTGGATATTGTGAGATGTGAGACTGTTAGAAGTGAAACAGAAACTCAAGAAGTGCGTCTACGTCTGTTACAGTTCGTGAAACATTCCAGAAAAGCGGGTCAGGCAATGTGTTAGCGGCGCCAAAAATTGAGAAAACCTGCATATGTTTACCGTGAGCTTTTTTCAATTACTGTTCCTTGTCTCCATGGTGATCCAGCTACTTTTGTTTCAGAAGAACTCGTATATACTATGGTACGAGGACACATAAGCAGATTGGACAGGTTGTCAAGGAGTTTGCCCGCCTCCCATATGGGAACATTTTATGGTGACTGCTGTGTTCTCATGTATCTTTCAGCGGTTGCCATAGGATGGAATTCTCGTAATATAGAGGGGCTATGAATGCGAGTTAGTAGCGTTGTATCTCTATCACATACATTTCTAGTCACACGATATTAGCAAGTCGAGAGCAGTCGTGCATCAATCAGGCCGCTCGCAATTCGGCAGATGTATCCGGCTACTGTAAGGAGCTCATTTCTACAGGCGGTGTAAGATTTGCTTACTAGAATAGAATAACCATTTCTGAATAAAGGCATGTAGCTTGGTGGGCTCTTGAATTCTTTATTGCCCAATTGACTTTTCAATTTCTGAAGGGCAAGGTTTTGTTGTGCGTTTGTGGAAATTCCTCGCATGTGATGAGACCTCACAGACCTAAAAATCCAGTACTCATATTTCCAATCATTATGTGATTTGCGCTTATTTGCCGCAACGGAGTATGAGCTTTCTTAGAGTTGGATACTTGCTATGAACTAATACTAACTAACTAATACTAATGCTAATACTATTGCTAATAATAACCTTACTAACTATTATATTACTAATCTATTAACCACGATTATACGGTCAAACTGTCGCTCTTCAACAGCCAGCATTTTCGTCAAGAATGCTGGGCTGCTCGTTGATTGGCAATCTCTCCGTTCAGCTCCGAATCATTAACTGCTATCTTGCAATCACTCATCATAAGAAGAAACCCTTCAGTTATCAATCCAAAAAAATAATTCTCCATCTATATGCGCTCTTTCTTTTAATACTCTTTAATTTCAGTTGGGATGCCGGTTCAAGGACGCTATGAAGTTGCGTTATGAGAATGCCAGAGTTCTACGAAACGTCCTAGATCAAATGGTAAATCAACAAAACTTGTTGCATTAGTTTCTTTTCACAATGCCTCCTTATGAAGAATTCCGTTCTTTGGCTTTTATTTCAGGGTTCTGTGGTGTTTGACATTGAAGAATTAGTCGAAACGTTATCTTCCATGCCGAATCCCATCTGCCCTTATTTTTCATCTACACGAGTACTTACTCAAGACGCGGACATAATATTTTGCCCTTTCAGTTACCTTGTAGGTTGGTCTCTTCTGAACGCTTCGCTGCATCTTTAGCCGATACCTTATCAATCCTTATCAGATCCCGTGATACGTAATTCCTCTGATGTGCATCTGAAGAACAGCGTGGTAATATTGGACGAAGCACACAATATTGAGGATAACTGCCNCTGCCCTTATTTTTCATCTACACGAGTACTTACTCAAGACGCGGACATAATATTTTGCCCTTTTAGTTATCTTGTAGGTTGGTCTTTCCTGGATAGTTCGCTTGTCTTTCACTGATACCTAATCAATCCTTATCAGATCCCGTGATACGTAATTCCTCCGATGTGCATCTGAAGAACAGCGTGGTAATATTGGACGAAGCACACAATATTGAGGATAACTGCCGGGAGGCTGCGAGCTTCACGTTCTATGAGAAAGAAGTCAGTGATGCTCTGGCAAATGTGAAGGAAAAGGGTAATCACCTGTGAAGCATCGCACCTGCTCTTAAAACTCTTAAAACTTCTCCTTTTTAGAGACCCTTACCTTGAATCTCATTGAAAAATGTGCAACCGGTGCTGATTTGGTGGAAGGAATGGAGAAGGAAGCTGTTAACATGAACATAAGTAATTATACGAAAGACTTAGGAGATTTGACTACGGTAGAAAAATTTTGTCTTGAACTAAGAGATTTTTAAACGACTTCGCATCCATTTGTTTCAGTTAGCATTATTCATGGATGACTTATACAAATGGTTTCGTGATTCTGCTTCAAAATTGTTGGAAAAAGCCAAAAGCGACACTATGGGAAATCTCTCGCAGACTGTGTGAGGCATCATCCAGTTGTTCTGAAATTCTGTGTTAGTGTATCTTTTTCAGCAATCACGGGTATATCGATGTAGATTTGCGGAAATTTCATTTGCATCCAGATAATCCTCGGTATGAGAAGGTCCAGGTATGAATGTCATTGCTTTCTATTCCATTTATTCTGCTTGTCAGGTTTTTTGCTTTCTATTCCATTTATTCTGCTTGTCAGGTTTTTTTTTGGAAAAGATTCAAATATTTCGTTAGAAAGATTGTAGGAAGGAATATTGAGCCTTTGACTTAAGCGTGCCTACGGCAGTCTTTGCTCAAATAAGGAAGGCGAAGAGAATCGTCCGATAGAAATGAAACTCAGCTCCACAGCTATAGTTTGTGTCGAGAAGTGGTTGTATTTCGTCGGCTATTTCAAAGACGAGGATAAGAGAAGCATGTATAAGTGAGTTCACAAAATGTTTATCGAATGCGATTTCGAAAAACTAGCCTACCCCGAAATCCGCCTAGCCTCAGTTCCTTGTTATAGGATGAATGTAAGCAGCGAGCACGTGAATAGTGTCAACAATCGCTCTTCGATTATCCATCGAGAAGCTAGGAGGGATGGTCAAGGTGGCACGAGAAATGTCAACTACAGCCAGATCGACGGTGCTGACGTATGGCTCTCATCCACGCAGGGTCCTTCGGGCCATGACCCAGTTTTAGCTGGATACAAAACGTCTATAAATTTGTGGTGCATGAGTCCGGAGTTGGTAAGATTTATAGAATCATATAATTGCTTTTATTACACAATCTCATCTATTTAGGCTTTTACAAGTGCGTTTTCCGATTGTCGTTCGGTCATTCTCGCTTCTGGCACTTTATGTCCGACTGAAACACTCAAAACAGAATTGGGTCTGAAGTTCCATGCGCAGGTTTGTGCCGTTTATTTTTCTTCGACATGGCGTTGAGTGGCAGCTCAGAGATGCTTTTGATACAGCTGCAGTGCTTTTGTATGGAATAGGTGGAATTTTTATAAATGCAGGGCAAATTGAATATTTCTACAATGTAATGATCGAAGCCTTGACTCTGTTTTTGCTTTCTGTCTTTGTCTTCTCGAAACGAGCATTTTTGATCCTCAGAAATAGAAATACTAGAAAGAAGTCTCTGCTAAATGAGTTGGTCGGCACGATCCTTACCTTCACTCGCACTTACTCCTACTCAATATTTCCATCACGATTGTCATAGGTGGAGGTTCTATCTCTTTCCCCCTCGACGTCTGTCTCGAATTTCCCTACTGAGGCTTCTTTGACCGATGGAGCTGCTCAATAAGTGCTTTTGATTTGCGTGAACGATCTTCCTAACCGCCTCTAGTTGCCCACGAAATGTCGAATGTCGTCTCTACCCTCAATACAGTGCGGCTTATTTGATGATAACACCAAAAGTTGGGGTGGTAGACCTTGAGCTCTTTCGATTATCTAAAAAGGCTATAAATACAATTGTTACGCTGAGAAGTTATTCCATATCATTTTCAGATGGAAGGAGATCAAGTTATTCCCGCTGAGCAAATTTTCGCCTCTGTCCTCTCCGTGGTTTGTGTCCTTTCACAGTTCCTCCCGGTATCACGGAAACATTTATAGACCAAAGCATTCCAGGGCGTAAACGGTCACAAGCTGTGTGCAACTTACCAAAACGTAAAAGACGTCAACAGCAGGTTTATTAGTGAATTGGCATCAACAGTTTGGTATGTACCGGTTAAAATGATTCCATACTTAGTGGTGAAACCTTTGCTATTACCGTTAACTTCTCCACTTACACGGTGAAGTATTTAGTCGTATCTCAACTGCGGTGCCAAAAGGGGTTCTCTGCTTCCTGCCTAGCTATCGTGTATTGAATCTGCTTTTTGAACACATGGAAGTTACATCGGCACTTCGGCAGCTACAAAATCGAAAAGTACGACTAACTGATTTCTTTGCTCCAACATGGTTTTGAACATTTTAGCAGTTCAGGTGGTAGTGAAGGAGCCTCGTCGTTCTTCAGACTTGCCCAGCGTTATGGAATTGTATGAAGACGCAGTGAGAAACCCTGGCAATCATGGCCGACACATAGATGGTGCACTAATGTTGGCCGTTTTTCGCGGAAAGGTTGGTTATTCGAAAGGCCCATTAGCAAAAAAGGGTAGAGTCCAAATAAATCAGACTTTTCCTGGGATTATAGAGAATGACCGGTCTATAGTCCAGAAGCTTTCGTTTGTCGATCCTTCAAGGAGACAAATTACGAATAGGTGTAATTCTAAAAGTGCTTTTTCCGTTTGAATGTCTCTTTTCAGGTGTCTGAAGGAATAGATTTCACTGATGATCTCGCACGGGTTGTCATTTCTGTCGGAATTCCTTTTCCTAATGCAATGGATGACATGGTATATTTGTCAGTCATTTTATCTCAAAACTTCTTGGCTGAATATTGATCACTGACTTTCCAGGTTAAGGAGAAAAAGGCATACAATGATAACTTTTGTAAAACAAAATCTCTTCTAACGGGTGATCAGTGGTATGTATCACAAGCTTATCGTGCGCTTAACCAAGCCCTTGGCAGGTTCGAAAACTAATTTTTCAAATTTATATTCGGAAAAATACTGCAGCATTAAGATGCCTGCGACATAGAAATGACTGGGGTGCTCTCGTTCTCATAGACGAACGTTTGATGGAACAGGCGAAGCCTGAGCAAAGCATGAGTAAGTATTAGATTATTGTAGACTAGTGTAATGAAGACGAATTCTCTCTCTATTCAGCAACGATCTCATCAGCTCGACTTTCGAAGTGGATTCGAAAGCAATTGGTCGTTTACACTGACTACACTGATTTTGACAGATCTCTTTCCGAATTTGTACGTCGAATGCAGCTCAAAGATGAGGAAAACTGTGCTCCTAAAACCAGCTAAACGTGTTGTTTTAGTATTTCTTACACCTAATTCACTCTTTTTTAACTGCTTATGTTGTAAACCTCTTTCTAATGTTCGGGTGATAATCTGTGTCGATAGCTTATAATTGCATGATAAATCTTGTTTATATTAGCAATGATTTTGATTTAATTAAATTGCAAGCTTGATTGAGAAAGCTCTTCGTGGAAGCTAAACCGCTCAAATTATTGAGCTTCGTCGAGTTACATGCCATCATGTTGGCACAATTATGTCAAGTGTAAGATCGTAATCTCAGGATCATCCAAGCTCTAGCCTGCTATAGCGGCGACTTTGAGACGATTGTGAGAGATTCGAGGACTATGGGTGGTTTACTAATCCAAGTTCTAGGAATCTGAACTTGAAATGCTGAACTCTGCCGGAAATGGTAGGCGCAAGTGTTGTCCCTTGTATTTTTGTTTATTTCTTGTAGCTGGCTGACTTAATCAAAGCTAACATCAAAAATATCTGTAGAACTGCTGCAATTACTTCAAAAGTGACCTCTCCTGCAAGTCTTTTTCTGTCACTATCCATTGGTTGTCAGTGGAGCAAATGGTAGGCGAGAACTCTTCTTTGGAACAACACATTGGAAAAATCGGTAGGGTACAAAATCGCTGTAACCGTGACCATATTGCTCATGGGATCAACACACTAGATTTCAAATGATAGGACGCAACTGCTTTCATCTGTGCTTTCATTCTGAAGAGTGTATCGTCTGTCGCTGTACAAGAGGCTCGAATATTTCTCGATCTGTCTAAACCTTGGAGTGAACTAACTACCAGTTTAGACAACATTGAGGTTCTATGCAAAGGTTGTATATCTAGCGCTTCAAAAGTATTGGTTAATACCAACAGATAGACTTTATCACCCACATTGGTCCTTTAGGAGTTTACTTCATTATTCTCTCTTCAAAAAGACTCTAACATATGATATTGCTGTCTTTTCAGTATGAAAGCCGCTGTTCTCAACGTAGACCTCAATAAATTGCTACGGTAGCGAGAAATGCGTGTATTACGGTCTTTATGTAATTTAAATTGTTGGACGCTTGAGCGCCAAGTTTGGTTTTTTTCTACGGACCGTTCTTCCTGAAATGGTTACAGTTTTTCTCTTTTGAGGCCAGTCTTATAGGTATGTTGGTATAATAACATTGTTGCGTTATGGATAGACCCAAGATTAACCTTATTTGATAGTGAGTGCAGGACGTAGTTCAATTTTCGTTAATGCTAAGGACTTGCTTGATTTTTTACTTCTTACGGGTGTTTTTCTATTGTATGACCAGTACTGGCTATTTATAATTCTGGTTTGTTGCGTTTGTTCCAGTGCAGCTCGGTTGTTAACGCTAAATCCCAAAATGTATCGAAACTTTGCGCGAAATTATGATTTTAAGAATATCAACTTTTTCTTTTCTTCAACCGCTCCGTATTGAAGTGTTAATCATTGCGGCATTTAGTATGTCGAGTATTCAACTCTAATTTAGAACCTGGAAAGATTTTGCCACCAATTGAGATTAAACCAATTTTCTAGAATCTTTTCTATGATTGTTTTCAATTCTGATGTTCAGATGGACTTACTATGGGTGAGGTGCACATTAGAACACTACGACACGACATCTGTTAAAAATTTCAGTGGATCTCTATTCGTAGATACAAGCGATAACTCCTTCAAAATTATATCTGCTGGAGGGGAAGAGGTAATCCGCTTCCCAGTTATAGTTCAATTTAACACATTCATTTTAGTTATTCCGTTTAACTTTGACTCTAGCACAAATTCTATGCGAATGAATTCAACCGGTTGGGTAAGCCACCGAGTAGAACTACAGCCAAATTATTCGCTCTTGAATTCAATGTGTCGAAACAATTACCAGCAAAGCATCATAGAAGGTGCCCACTTGTCTTGTCGTTTATTTTGCTCGTTGAAAGACACGACTCATTTTTCGTACCACTTGTTTAGGAAGCGAAAGCTAGTTTTTCGTGTAGCGGAGTTTTCTCAAAAAATGAGAGATGTTTATGATGAATTAGCGAAAATATTCCCGAAAGGAGCAAGTAAGTTTGTCGACTTTGTTTCGTTAACTCGTTTTTTGTTTCCATTGTTTAAGTGTTGTATTTAAAGATTCAGTAGTGTCCTGACTCGTTTTTTTCAGGTCCGGATCGTGAAGTACCGCCTAAAGTAACATCTCCAGTAGGCATGCTGCGTAGCCATCCAGAAAGTATCAAACGTAGTCGACCAGACATCGTTGGGTCAGCATCGTTCTATTCTTTCCTCTTTTCATGGCTTCTTACGTTACTTTGCTTTATAAGTTTGCGTCGACGTTGTGCTGCTGTTTCAGGCGACCACCGTCTCTTACTACTGAGAAACCACAGCAAAGCGAGAGTAAGAAGCCAGGTTAGCTATATTTCTAATGCTTACTCACAATGACTGGGGTGGATGGTGATAGCGAAAAGTGAAACGGAATACATGCGTGTTTGTTCGGAGTTGAATATGCTGGTCAACCGGTTCATTCTACCTGCTCGGTTAATCGGTGCAAAGTTTACTGTATTTGGAAATATAATTGGAATGGATTGTTCGCGTATCAACCAACTCAAAGCACTATGTTATTCAAACAGCCATTTACTTAAATTCTGATCGATTCGGTTTTAGTGCGTTGGTCTTCGATGTCATAATGTTTCAGGTGGCATTCCCATCTCTAAGCCACGAAGCCGAACCAGTCAGAAAAGCCAGCAATCTAACCATATTGACAGTCGTGTGAAGATCAACTGCTCAGGATCAGCCACTCTGTTAGCTAACAGGACTGAGATTGTGCAAAATGATGTCATCGAAGAGCCAAGCACCTCCACAGCACTTGCCAAGAATGGAGCTGGGGAAATTTCGAAGCCAGTTCATCAAAAAACGCTAAAGTACGATGCTTTGGAAAGCTCAAGAAGCTCCGTTACCAAAGAGCAGGTTCTCTCTCCTAAAGAAGCTGCCAAGAAGACGAATAACTCTGAACTGGGTACTCAAGGAAGTGTGATAGCGCTTATGGAGAAGAAATCATTGGAAAGCTGTGCTATCAAAGTGACAGCGCCGTTCACTCCTCGCCCACACACCGTTGCCTTCAAGACAAAAAGAAGTAACTACAATGATTCTTCTTCTTCATCGCTGTAAGCAGTATTTCATTTGTTTTTTTTTTTNTTTTTTTTTTTTCGCCTAAATTGTCACCATCGCTCATCACCATGACTTTTTCAGAGCGCGAAAGATAGCCTACGATTTCAGTCACGATCAGGTAATTTACTAGTTACTCCACCTCTGACATTTTTGTACTCATTTATGAGACGCTTTAGGGCGAAGATGATGATTTCGTAAAAGGATTCAGCGGCCTCGGTTCAACATCATTTTATGGCACTCCGAAAACACCTTCGATGACTCCGAAAACACCTTCGATGTACGGTAGCTCTATACCATTTCAACCAGTCAACGAATTCATCTATTAAGCGAGTAATCTGTAAGAAATAGTTGTTTGCAGTAGCAGACCTGGTCCACCGCGACGCCCAGGTGACATCATCAGTCCTCGACCACGGCTCTTGGCGGACTCGGTATGGTTCCGTAATAGATTCGTGTGTTTGTCGTCGTCAAAGGTGTGTGGGTTAACCACGCTGTCTATTAATTTTTAGATTTCTTCTTCTCGATGTCTTCTGAGCCCTGCTTCGAGTAACAAAGGTTCTCTAAATAGTTCGCAGCACATTAGCAGGTACATTTCAACATCTCTGTAGTGCAAGCTGCTGCGCATGGTTCTTAAACTGTAGTTTCACAAGTGAAACCGATCCGAGCTGTTCATATCTGTTTGCTATTTCTCTCCTCTACTGGCTGTGAAAGCGACTCTGTTTTACAGAGATGCATTGACACCAAGTCGTAAGAGAAAGGAAGTCGACGCTTCTGAGAGCTCTCCTTCGCTCACTATGTCCATGCCTCCTTCTACATCTGAACCTTCTCCATACTCCTATAGAGGGTGAGTGTCCAATCCAAATTGTAAGAAAACGATGTCACGCTATCCCTTAGCAAGTCTAAAGTTTTGGGCTGAAAGATAACAACTTAAACCCAAACTCTAGTTACAAGGTAAAAAAGTATTGCGGTGGAGTAGGTTTGACTTTCATTTGGTCGCTTATAAGTATTTGTTATCATTTTTTTTGAATTTGGTTGAATGAGTCGTTAATATTCAGACTGGAGAATCTGACAAATTCTTGTTATATGAACGCTACACTGCAAGCACTTGCGTCAGTCTTTCCGTTCTACTACCGCATGCAGGTGATACACCAGCGCCAGGAGGAGGGATATGAATGTTCCGAGTTTGTGAAGTAAGCTCTATATATATTTCGTTCTTTCTACATCATTAATGGAAGTATCCAAGGTATATACATTTGTAGGCGATTCAACGATGTGCTGCAGAATCTTGTTTCTCCAGACCGAATTTTGGATAACAAATACGGATCTGCTACAAAGATCTCGGTATGATCAGCAATTCTTTCGCGTTTCTATAGTAACTCTGGGGCTTTCTTCAAGGTTCTTGAAGCACTGAGAACGGCGGCTGGGAAAGAACTTGGTTCGGACCCGGATTTCGGTTCGAATGTTCAACAGGTGGGGTTGAATATTTTATAATCCACACTATCACAGTGAAGCTTTTTGCTTTTCAGGATGCCCATGAATTCCTGGCCAAGACCTTGGAAATACTTGAAAAAGAGGCCCTGCGTCGGAAGAAGTTTAGCCATTCTGCAGCTGATGATGATGCAACTTCTGTGGCTGGGGTCAGTGCACCGTTAAAATCTTCGCTAGTTGTGTTGTTCATTTCTAAATCTTGTTCTAGTGTTCAAAGTCACGGTCACTAAATAGGAACCCTGCTGGTGTTTTCCAGCATAAAATTAGGGACAGGTATGCCGAACAACCCTTGTATATTTGATTCAGCATAAGATGGACGTGCATTTTGTAGATATGGCTGTGAACGATGTGCGCGTGCTAGTGAAATGACCAACGATGCTATTGATCTCACCGTGACAGTGAGGTTTGTTCGCATGTGTTTTTTTTNTTTTTTTTTTGCGGTTGGAGTGATAACTTAAAAAATTTAGAGCTGGTGAATCGATTCAAAAAATGATAGAGCATGCATTGGCACGAGAAGAGATTGAGTATAAGTGTGATACCTGTGGTCCAGGGTCAGGTTTCATCAGTCGAGCCTTCGCCACACTACCGGAGTATGATCATTCTGTGTTATAATATTTTCTTCAATAATGTTTTTGATCAGTCAACGAAAATTTGTTGCTACTTCAATGCTTTGAAACCCCTAAATTCACATTGAATGATGTAAGAAAGCTTCTTGAGGATCAAGAGCATTGTCATTGTTCCTTTCATTTAAAAGTAAACGGTCCTTTCTCCTAAACTGCCTCGATTTTTGGAGCAAGTATTTTTTTTTCTTGCAGATCTCTTATCATAGTTGTGAAGCGCTATCGATTTGGAGAGGCCGGTGGAAGCAAGGTAGACGAGAGGATTGGTGTTAGCAGAGAGCTTTTTCTCAAAGATCTGTACGTCGATTCGGAAGTGAAAAAGCAAGAAGGGAAGGCTAGGCAAAGGTGATCACCTCCATTTATAAAATCGTTTGTTGTCATATTCTTATCGCGTTCAAGACATTTATATATGTTGGTAGTATTTTTAGTGACAAAGGCTTGACTTATTCTGTGTATCAAGTTTTGGGTTTGACGAAAACTTGGTTTAGTTTATCAAATTCGGTGTTTCCTTTCACTGGTACGAAACCGAACGGCCATGCTGAGGCCCCAGACCTGGCTCTGTCGAAGGATAGCGCAGCAGCTGGCATGAAAAACGAATCTGTGTCTTCTCGAAAAGAGGATTTCACCGCGGTTGGAAAGTTCTTAACAGCTGCTCAGCAGGAAGAGAGCGACGACTGTCTGATTATTGAGACTGTTCGAAGTCCGTTGAGAGCAGAGAAAAGTATCACTCTTCCACACTCACCATCGGTAGGTTTTCTGTGCATTTCTTCCACTTCAGTGTCTCATTTCAAAGATATTATCTTATTCTTCACTTTTTTTCAAGTCAAAGAAAGGCACAAAAACTTCTATTTTGAGACTTTCAACAAGACTGTTGGGGGTGTCAGTGAGCTGTCTCTGCAGTCACAACCTCGTCCTGCTCTTTCACCGCTGAAGATGAATCCTCGTCGCCTAGCTCAAGTGGGAAAGGTTTGTCATTGAATACAACATTTTTCAGTTGTATGGTGTTTCTGCTCTTTAGACTTTGTCAGTGTTTGTATCGTGTTTACTTTTTCTGAACCCTTTACACCTGCACTCAAGTGATTTCTAATACTACTATTCCTAGTTCACGAATCCTTTGAGCTGTCACTAACTAGCTTATAGATTTCGTATGCGGTACAAGAAGACTTTCAGTAAGGGGAAAATATAAAAAAGTATAATGTGGTAGTCGTTTAATCAACGATATCGATGNTTTTTCTGAACCCTTTACACCTGCACTCAAGTGATTTCTAATACTACTATTCCTAGTTCACGAGTCCTTTGAGCTGTCACTACCTAGTTTATAGATTTCGTATGCGGTACAAGAAGACTTTCAGTAAGGGGAAAATATAAAAAAGTATAATGTGGTAGTCGTTTAATCAACGATATCGATGAAGAAAGCTAGGTATTAGTGAGGACTAGAGGTTTTGAGGTTTCTGAATATAGTGTATTACTGATAGTTTAAGCTGGAGGATCCGATAGCATCAACCAAAGTATTGAATGTTGGTGAAACTGCTATGGACGTTGTTGTGACATCAGCTTCTCCTGGCGTGCATCCGGTTTGTTCAGTGTAATAATATTATGTTAAAGACTTTTAATAGTAGGTATGTGGAAGGCTTCTGGAGGTAGGGAGCAGTGAGGTTTTCCATAAGTTTTGCAGAAAAAGTGGGTGTTATTATCTTATGGAAAACTCATACTTCTCTTCTTTTACCCACTTCGTTTGACTTTTTTTTTGCGTTGGGAAATGCTCTTACCTTTTTGAGCGAAATGCTCTGGAGGTTTCCCAAGAAAATGATTATTGAGAGTGGTCGGAAGTAGAAGCCGATCATGAGAATCTGATAGTGGTGAGCAGTTCCTATTTTTTGATATGTGCCACTAGTTTACCTTGATAGGAGAAAGAGAATGTCGCATGTGCCCGGTCAAGTGATATACCTATGGACATAACCATCAGTTTGGTCAAGCAGAGCGGTGGATATTTGAAGGAGAATTCACCAGATACGGAGGTTCGTGATTTGCTGAAGACTTGAATATCGTTCTTTTTGTTTACAATCAGCATCTTATATTTTCTAGAAAGATTCGCATCGCGAGAGAAGAGCTGCTTCATCTGAAGGCCAAAATGTGGGTAATTTATTTCCTTTGTTCACGTATTTGTTACAGTTTTTGATTCAAACCCTCACACAGTGTTTTGCATCATTGTTTGCAGGCAGTGAGTGCTGCTACCGCTTCACCGGCTCAACAACAGTTGACGCGAAACGTTAGCACATCAGGGATTACTGACAAAGAGGATGTACCCACGAAGCGATCTCGCGTTGAGGATATTGAAGAAAATGAGGTGAGTGCACCGCAGATGTGTAGTCGAGGTAGTTTTGATGAAATTTTGATAGATATTTGTACGATTTTTCAATAACGCATTTTCTTGATCGCAACCATCTACAATTCTTCCTCCTTTCCGGGGTCCAAAATTCTGGTTAAGAAAAAAAAACCTAAAAGGCTTGTGGTTTCATGAGCGAGGGAAGGTTCATGCATCTTCTGTTTTGAATAGAAAACAAATACGTGAAGCATCGTAAGAGGACTAGTCTCTTTTGAGCATTTTGCCCTTCACCAGTTGGACAAGGCACACTAACACACGCACACTGCACACTTGCATCACGAAAAGAACGTTTTGAACGAAGTTCTGAACGTTCCAACTGAGCTCGCTTCCCACGATCTGGTCTAAGACTTCGAGCGAATCGAGTTACAGGTCAATGTTGAAAGATGTCTACTCTAAGGGTGCCACCCTCTGCGAATGTCTCACCTTCGTTTCACTTGTTGGCCCATTCCTCACGTCTGCTCACTTTTCACCATATCTGAAATATTTGGAAATCAAATGAAGAAGTTTTGCTCGTCTATTCCGTTGCATGTGCCTGTTCTTTTCTCAGAATGTAGAGCTCAGTCAAGTTCAAATACGCATTTTTTGTCTAGACTCATGCTTCACCCNTGGCCCATTCCTCACGTCTGCTCACTTTTCACCATATCTGAAATATTTGGAAATCAAATGAAGAAGTTTTGCTCGATGCACCGTCTATTCCGTAGCATGTGCCTGTTCTTTTCTCAGAATGTAGAGCTCAGTCAAGTTCAAATACGCATTTTTTGTCTAGACTCATGCTTCACCCATCACACATTTGAATCGGTGTTTCTCGGATAATACTGACATATACAGGCTCCGCCCTCCACTCCGCTCATTATGAAGATTTGACCACAGTTCCCCTAGCCCTTTTTAGGATGCTGGAATATTTTGAAGCATTCATATACTTCTGATCTTAGCTTCACCCATAACTTGCGCGAACAGTCCAGAAGGGCAATGGATCATCCTTCCTTCAACGGTCTCCATCCACTTCTTGTCAGATTCTGGGACGTTCTCGAAAACAATTTATATTAGCACTTCCCATTTGCGTGCATACTACGACACTAGGCAGAGGCTCGCTATTTCAGCCCTTCAACCTTTTTTTGCCTGCAGTCTTTCGTTAATCGATTTATGAATTTTTGTAGAATTCCCCTCCTCGGTGAGGGCATTTCGCCCACTGCGTGTAGATCTTTTTATTTGCCGGTGTATTTCTCACCTTTACCCATGCCCTCTCGGTATCTGTCTCTTATGAAACCGAGGCAGGAAGTCTTTCCCAAGGCACCGCCTATTCCGGTGTATATCCCGCCCCGTTGGCTGTGCTACGCGGGCTCGCATTTGCCCTGTTGCTGTTGCCCGGTGCCCAACTGATCCCAAACTTGATCCGACCACTTCATGTTTTTCTTCAGATGACATCGAATTTTAAGAAAGGAAGTGACAGACGCGGGTGCTTTATATCTGAACCAGATGTCTTATCACATATGAGCATCTACTATAATTCCTTTTCATTGTTAACTATACCGAAATCAATTTCAGGAGTTGTATGGCCACTCAAAACCAAACACCGCAACCGAAAACGAATCCTATGCGCGTTTGATCACCGAGCCTTTGAGGCCACATTCTCGGCCGTCTTCGAGTAGATGTGTTGAGTCGCCGCTTCAAAGTCCCGAACAAATTTCCGTTCTTGGTGAATATGAGGTGATCTTTTCGGCAAACCACTCATCAGTTTCGCTCCTGTGAAAGTAGAGTCTGATTTCTGTTCAGGAAAGGATTACATTGGTTTTCCGCCCAGTGACAGAGGACTGCCAAAAGTACTGGTGCTCGCAGCTAGGAATCAAGTATACTGGCTCTCCTGAGTAAGTCTTCCACTTTGAGATAGTCTTTTACCATGAACTGTTTTTTCTTTGTTGGTCTTTTACCATGAACTGTTTTTTCTTTGTTTTTCCTACTCATCACATTTGCAGACTTCGCAAGCGAACATTTGGGCGTGAAATTGAATTTTCGCTGCGAGATGTTCCCCTGAGCTGCGAAGTTCGTGGTGACGGCAACTGCTTGTTTCGTACTTTGTGTTGGTGGTTAACCGGCGGAAATGAGAAGGATCATTTCAAACTGAGGGAAAAGGTGAACTGCATCTGTTCAGTTTTCATTTATTTTGTGTTCTGTGTATACGAACACGATAACAATTGCTTTAGTTGGTTGCTTTTATGTCGCAGTATCGCTCAAAATTCGCAAGCCTGCTTCCGAGTCAACAGGATATGGAGACACATCTTCAGTGAGTTCAGCCCCTGCTGATTATCGCAGGTTCTGTTGTCATACAAGATGAGCTATAAGATGAATTAGTTTCCCTCAATTCTGCTTTGGATGAGAGTTGGTAGTGAGGAATAGGGTACTGAGCAGTCTGGAACGCAAACCTTCAGTTTGTCTTTGAGCTCCCACTCAGAGAAAAACTGAACGCTCTCACTTTCTTCCTATCTTCGAACTCCCCTCATAAGTTTGGGCTTAGTTACCCCCTTCGCTGATTGCCCCTTTCTCTTCTATTCTCTCGAGCTACACTTGAAGCTAGATTCCAGTCGATGATTTCGCATTACTGTAATCGTGAGATAGAGTGAGGGGGTGAGATAGAACATAAAATAGACGATTGTAAGCCCGCCCCACACCTCCATACTGAAGTAGCAATGTTTTACCTCTTACATGAAAAGCGTAGGCTATTCCTTTCTAATGTCAATTAATAGCTTCCATCGGTTAGCACTTTTTGTCACCCACAATTTACCATCGCTCACTCTCCGCATGACCTGATACAATGTAAGAATCAACTGTCATTACGAAGAGCACAGCACGTTAATAAGACTGTTGTCGTTTGCTTTCCTGATCAGCCACTATCAGATGTTATCAATTTACGTTGCTTACAATTTACTACCCCATAACACTTCACATCAATCGCAAAAATACCGATTCCCCTTTTAAATGCACAGTTCACGATAATTTAAGAGTATCTAGTCTTACAATTAGACGAGCAATGCAAGTGTTAGCCCAGATTAGCGCAAGAGTGGCGAAGAAACCCGGAAACTGGGGTACCGAGAAATATATGTCTCCAAGAAAGAATTGAAGGTAGGATTGGACTAGAATGTGGGGTCAGAAGTTGCTTGAAAGGGGTGAGAATTTGCGAGAATATGATCTCAAAAAACATCATATTCTCGCAAGTTGCATCGGTCGCGGTCTTCTTGTCGAATTATCTTAATGTTCATCGAATTGCTGACATTTTAAGAAAAATGTCCGAAGATGGCGAGTGGGGAACTCAAGTTGAATTGGCTGCAGCAGCTTGTTGGCTTGGAGTAAATATTTATACGTTCCTTGAGGGAAAATGGCTGAAATATCGCCCTCTCTTCCGATGGAGTATGGACGGCAGTCCTCCAATCAGTAAGTTGAAGCATACTTTATTCGGTTTTGCAAACGTTTGTGATTGCAAGCAGTCATTTGGTTACCATAGCCTCTCCTGCACATCTCAATTCAGCTTTGCATCGGGACGAGTGCACCGACGATAGAGGTGCCATCTTCATATGTAACGCCAGCGGATGTCATTTCCAACCGGCTGTTAGTGTGGAACGTTCAAATGTGAGTCAATTCCCCATTGTTCATTCTATGGGTAAAATATAAAGTGTTTGCGTTGATCAATCCCGTTTCTGCATATGACCCCACATTCGACTTCCATTTGAAATCGAAGTGGCGTTTTGAATGCGAAGAAGCCTTTACAATGATTCGCGACGGTTAGCCGATGTACAAATCAGTGCTCTTATTCTCGCAGATGAGCCTGGTACCAATTGAAAAGGCCTATTTGACTTAGGCGGATATCGACCGGTTATTTGGTCCAAGGCTATGTTATGTGATAGTGCGTCTTTTGTAACTGCACCACCTCCGCTTGTTTCTTCTATACTTTCATTAGACATTTCTGACGTTCACGTATTCTTTGCATCTCTCAATCTATCCGTGTAAATTATACTTATTTCAGTCGAGAAGGAATTTGCGTCCTCGGAAAGATTTTCGTGAAGTTGTGAAGGTAAGACCAGTGGACCTTTGATTTCATTTGGAATTGAAGTTTGTTTTCAAGGAGTCTACAACACCGCCACGTACTCCTGAACCTCCATACGTGTTCAATTCGGCAGACGGCCCTGTATATTCTTTAGCGGCAGTCATATGCCATCACGGAGATTCGTTACTCAGTGGTTAGCCTTTTATGATGCAATTTGCCTGTAATCGCAATCTATGTTCTACATAGCTGTTGCTACAAGGAACGTAGTGTTCAACTTACATTTGAATACTATTTATTCTACCTTCAGGTCACTATTCCACATTCGCTTTGGATGCTACAAGACGAGAGTGGCTAGATTGTAACGACAATACAATCACAAAGGTATCCTTTGGTTTCATTTATTTCAAGTAGATATATTGCATTTTCTTTAATCCAAGTTTCTACCTGCACCATCATGTTGTAATAATGTCAACCACTAACGTAAAATGCTTCGTACGTATATGGTCAAATTCCCAAAATTAACAGGTCATACTTAAGCTACATCAAATCTGTGCCAGGAGCTCTGTCCACTCCGAATTTGTACCGCAGTGAAAAGTTCAAAAGGCCTTCTAACTGGAAATGAGATTAGCTCAAATACCGGGAGGATGTAGGTAAAGCTGACCAGAGGATTAACAATTAACAAGAGACTAGCAAGGGAAGAGAAGTCAGTCATGGGTGATAAGGGAGTGTGCACCAATGTGAACGCAGCTGAAATAGGAGGATTACAAAGTTGTTCAATAGCGTTTTGGAGTCACTGGAACATGAATTTTTACTGACTGTACAGGAAATTTGAGCTCCCAATTCTTTGCCCAATGTCCATTTTCGTTGCGTCGTATATGGGACGGGTGCGGATTTGTATAGTACGCGCGGATTTCTGTGTCCATAGCATTTCCGTTTCATTGTAAAGCCTCTTCGAGAGCCAACATCCAAGCAAGCTTCCCCTTTGCCTCCCACTTTAAGATGGCAGCTTCAGCTCTGCGGTTAACTTGTAGTCAAAACGCTGTAGTTCGCTTAGCAAATCGTTGTGTTATTTGATAGGCAGATCCGCAGACTTGGCGGATATAAGTCGCATCACCCGATGGGCGCTTTAATTGACGATCCTTCCTTATGAGCTCCTCTTTTTATACTATGTATTGAAAATAAGCTGGGCTGCAGAGTTAAAAGGAAATGCTTCTGGATTTTGACCACAGTAAAGATTACCAAAGGTTCCACTTGTATTTCAGATTTCCGAGGTTGAAGTGATAGATAACTCATCGTCAGTCGGATACATCTTCATCTACAATCGAGTGGAAGACCCTCTTAAGAGGTTATAATATAACAAACAATCTAAAATGAATTCGAGTTGCTAAATCAAGTTCTTCTGTGTACGATTTTCATTCGAATCTCTTTCACTTGGACTTTGTGTTTCAGTAGTTCATTGCGGTGATACTAGTGTATACTTCAAGTTCAGCGTTTTTGAGCTTTGTACTTGTTTTTTTACTTAATGATTCCTCAGCAACTCATGATCCAAATCGTTATTCGCAGCATATTTATTTGTACATAAACTTTCCTTCGTTTGCATTGCCAGTGTGACTCTGCATATGCATGCCCTAGGTTCCTTATTGGTCTCTTTGTCTCCTTTGTTCTCTGAACATAGAACCCTCATGTTTTGGGGCATTCTACATGAAGTCGTACTTGCATCTCATGATGTCGATTGGATCTACCTCGTTTTAGCTGTTTCCAATCGATATCTTCCTCCCCGGTTGCATTTTGTTTACGTGGAATGATATTTCGGAATCAGTTGTTATGTGTTAAATTTTCATATAAAAANAAAAATTTATTTGAATGGTTGAGCTGTGTGTTGATCTGCTTCACTTTATGCTTAAGATAACATTATCTCTTTTTTCAAACTTGGAGCATCTCGAAACTTTGCAATAACTGTATACGGTAAATCAATGTTGGCAACAGGAATTTCATTGCTGTCCTTCAGCCTAGCTGGATTTCCAGAAGACTTTTCTTCATGTCAAAATCTGTGAACTCGGAACGAAAGAGAAGACGATTTGAAGTAGAATGGGAAGGTGAAGATGATGGTAAGTCCGAAGCTACATCCCATTTGGAAGCTCTGTAATTTACAAAACGGAAGCGAAATCTTGGTTGAGAGTTCTAAAAAACATGAGAATCAAATGCCTAAGTTCAACACTCGATGAATCGCGGCATTTTTCTTTCTTCACTTGTAAGTTTTTCTTCCTGAGCTGGGAAGTCGAGATTTTGAAATCTTTATTTAGCTTACGCTTCTCTTTCTTCCTGGGTCGTAAACACAAAAGCCCTCGAAGGAACTATTCGATTGAGTACCATGAGAAGTTACTAAGGAACTTCAAAGGGACGTAAATTACTATTGCGAAATCAGTAACCCTTCAAACTTCTTCTGTAGGTTAGAGTAAGTTCGAATGATTTCTTCAATGGCCCTGGTCTTTCAAGGCTCCGAAGAGCCATTGCGTCAAGACTTAAGCCTAAGTGTTTTTTATCTCTATTACAAGCTCAGGAAGAAGAAGTCACTTGTGAAGAAGTTTTTTCTGCTTAGTAGCCTTAGAAATGGTGTAGACGTAACCCTGCTTCAGATCTGCGGAGTCGTGTTTTGATGTCGGACAACTATACGACGGCACGCTATCGCATGCTTATGATTTCAGCGATTCGAAAAGATATTAGCGAGGAATTCAAACAGGTAGATACATTATGCCGTATTTACACGACATAATAGACTGGATTGCTTTACTTTTTATTCAACCTTATGTGTTTTAGCTACTCGAATTACAAATGAAAGTCAAATTTGGAGAGNGCGGAGTCGTGTTTTGATGTCGGACAACTATACGACGGCACGCTATCGCATGCTTATGATTTCAGCGATTCGAAAAGATATTAGCGAGGAGTTTAAACAGGTAGATACTTTGTGCCGTATTTACACGACATAATAGACTGGATTGTTTTACGGATTGTTTTACTTTTGATTCAACCTTGTGTGTTTCAGCTACTCGAATTACAAATGAAAGTCAAATTTGGAGAGTACGATGACGCTATTAGTTACTTGAATGAGGTGTCAGTAACATTTCTTCTTTGGAATCCACTTGAAAATGCCATTCACTGAGCTCTTCAGGGTACGGGATAATCGTGATTTTATCTTCAAAGTCATAGAAATGGTAGCTGACGAATATGAGCAGAGAGGAGTGGAAAATATGGAAAGATATGGATGTGAGTATTGAATATCAGTTTTCAAAGTGGAGCTTGATACTACTCCCGAATGTAAACGACTTTTTGCACTGTTCAGCACTGTTTAGACCTTCAAAGTTGTCTCGATAGAATCGTTCCAGTCGGCGTTCTCAACATCCGATTTGCATTCTACATTCTATAGAATTGACAATTGTTCTAGGCTTTTTTCAAAACTATGACACAGATCAAGGCGTGGCTCTTTTCCGGAAAGCAGCGGACGCTAGTCCTAGCAAAGCCTCTGCGGTGCTGCTAGCGTTCTTAGCAATGCGCCCACAAGCATTTAACGCAGTTTCAGTGGGTTCTATTTTTTGTTCTTTTGTTAATTTGAGATGTACAGTGTCCTGCTTGAATGCCTTTCTGTTTATTATTGGTCGAAATTTTTAGGGAATTCTCATGGATACTCTACACAAGTCACCAGAACCACCGCACGGTCTATGTAAGTTATGTCACGAATTTCAAACTCTTACGAAGCGCTATTGGGAATGAATTGTTTCGATACACGTTGTGAAAGCAGCACAGAACTCGTAGCCCACAAGGTTTTGAGGAAACCAACTCAACTACGTAACCTTGGGTTATGTTAGCGGGCCCGCACGGCTCTTCGGTTGTGCACCATCCGTCGTTTTTCGACGAGCTCTCAATAATTTCAAGGAACTGAACCATCACCGAGTGTGAACACTGTACATGAAATTGACTGGCCAGTAGCCATCAGCAAAAGTATAAAATGTTGGTTGCGCTCCACTGTATCAACGATATTGCAGCGGTGTTTACCGCGGGGCAGCTACTGCCAACAAGGGTTCCGGGTAGAGTGCAGCAGCTTCTGGCCAGTTTTACAAGGGTCTTCCTGCCTAAGGCAGCTTTCAGCTATCTGTATCATAGAGTTCAAAAAACAGTAGTTTCAGGAACCCTTTTTCCGCGAGCAGGCATAAATTTATCATTTAATTTTGTTTCAGTTGCGTTCGGGAATTCCTTGTTGACTATGAACTTCGGTAATTTGATGCCGGACGACATTCTATTTGTATGTGATGCGATTCTTCGATCAGCATTCCGTGATTCGCTTACGAATGTAGTTGGCGACACGTACGTTATTGGTATTTGTTTTGTTATTGGAATCAGTGAAATTACTCTCTAGCGTGTTGTCCTGCAGCTTGATCTCTTGCAATCGAAAACAAAATTTCCGACGTCTGGCCTTGAAAAAATTGTCCCTATGTTTCCACCCGTGGGTGTTAGCGTCCCCAGCTCTCGCTTTGCAGCATCGCGGCAATTTCGGAATCCCATTGTCTTAAACCCTGCATGACATTTGACCTTGCACCCTTGCCAGCAATTTTGCAGTTAAGATTGATACCGTAATGGTTCCCCCTTGGATCTCAATCGGTGGGCTACTTCAAAAGCTGTCAAGTAGGGTCAGATTCATTTTTTACCGACAGCTCTTGTGTGATTACTGAACTTTAATAAACTGAATATCGTCACCCAAAATTTACAATTCGTCAGGAAGCATCATCGTCACACAAAGATTTCAGAAAAGACACCAGAAAAAAGTGTGATCGAAATGCCAACAAGTTCATTGGCCTCACGTACCCTTTCTTTGCTGCAGTGACTGCCAAACTAGGCTTGCCAATATTTGGAGCAAAGTATGTGATCCTTCGAGTTTTTTTTAGTGATTTCGACTTGGCCTCTCGCCCATTTATGATAATGTATTTTTCAGAGTTGAACGCTCGGGTGTACTTTTGGAGAAAATAGTAACCAGCCTGCTAGACAAATGGTCACCGCCAGTTACTCGTGTTGTCACTTACGCTTTGTGCATTGCCAGGCTGAAAATGCCATCACTAACATGGAGTAGGTGGTCAGATCTGATCTACTCTTGAAAAACCTACTAAAATTGAAACGGCTCCCATCGAAGACCAATCCAGTGGGTAGCAGCTAAAGTGCTCATCGGTTGGGAGTTGCCTAGTCAACTGTTTTATCGTCATCACTACTATCGACTTGTAATTATGTGTCAAACTCCCCTTTATGGTCCTCTTCCCTGGATGTCTTATAAGATAAGCGAAACGCCTGAGCTGGTTGGTAGAAAGGCGACAGTATCAGTAACGAGGCTTTTAATCTCCCTAGTAAGTATCTCAATTGAATAATTAGCTTACTCGCTTGCTTGTGCTGAGCTCCTCTCCTTTAGGGCTCTATGTCAAATACAATATGTAGTCTCCGCGCAGTTCCGGCTATCCCTCCGGGAACTTTTGATCAGAATTGCTTCATTTGTTCTGAAATGGAGAACGGATCAACCGAGTATCTCAACCTCATTACAGAAAGGAAGGGAACTTAGCGTAAGCCGACCGGGACTTAGCTAAAAATGATAGTGGCACAGAGCAAAATGGCAAACTGCCATGCAATAAAAGTTTTCCGAGTCCTTGTTCCTACGGGTTCGTGAAAACAGCTTAGCCTGTTTCTATAATACCAGCCGTAACCCTTCCTTACACACAAATCTATCTCTAAAACTTCTAATTAAATTGATAGCATTATGTAAACCGTCCTTTTTTATCGTCTACATTCATTCAGATTCCTTTCTGCTGTTGTGGCTTCCTTCCTTCAAAGCAACACGTCAAAAACAGTTCAAAACTGATTTTGAGCACAGTAAAAATGTAAGTTATCTAAGTTTACAGTGATTCGAAGAAGCGAGAGTTTTTCGTACTTCGGTTTCATAGGTATACCAACTGGGCTGCCCATGAAATTGTGCGCGTCCTTAACTTTTGGTAAACGGACCTCTCCTAGCCTAACCCCAATCAACAGTCTGTGACCATTCCTTTTTTTGAGTGCGTTCATTTGGTCCAGGCCTGTTTCATCTTCCTTCTAGCGAAGCTTTTGAGGGCATGAGTTGTCCACGAAATCTAAATTACAGCGATTGCCCTTTGATGAGTAGTTGTGTTCGTTTTATTCACCCGGACATATGCGAAATTTGAGGGTGCTCTGTTACCAAAGACTTTCCCAACGATCAAGCTCTCACTTCAAAATCCTTCACGAGTCTTAACTATAACTGCTTTCTACGGCAAAATGTACCATTTATAGTGCACATCAACTTGTTTGAAGCAATTCAGTGCATGATCCAAAGCTGTGGAATCTTATCGGAGATAATTTTATATAAAAAACTGCTCTACTTGTGTAACAATTGATAATTTAGTTCATGGGACATGGGGTATTCAACTCGCTTGCGACTCTATGTCATATGCTGTCTCCACTAGCTCCCGATTTTCGTCACGCCTCTAATTTAGCAGGTTAGTAAGGTTAGGGTTATGCTCTTTTCAACTTTCGGAACAAGCGGAACTATGCGATGTTCTATGTAAAATTGTGAGTTTTCAGGGCTGGATGATACTCTCTACCTCATCGCAAACTGCTATTTATACACTCGCCAGTATGATAAATGCATTGAATTCTGCACATCGGTTAGTTGTTATACCATTTTGTCTTTTGCTCGGTTCAACAGATTCTCTTTCTCAATTGCAACAATACGTTTTGCAGGAGTTGGCGCAAGGAAAAGAACGCAAACCACAACTGTTGGCGGCGATAGTTGCAGCTCATTTCCAGGTAAAAATGTTTAGATTACTCGTATTTGCAACATGAAAAGTCGAAGTTTAATGCGCAAAAGACAACTTCATTTTAGACGTAAAGTCTCAGTGAGCTATCCAAAACTATTAGAAGAATGCGCTCGGCTTTGTAACATTCAGGCGTTAGTTTTGACTTGATGTTTTGTTAACTGCTGTTTTACGCCGCAGTCCGCGAAGCGGAAGTCTCACAAGGTCAGTCAGAAAGGACAAGCACGGGTTCGAGTCCCGTCCGAGACTGGAGTTTTGCCCACAAATCGCCAACTTTGTGAGACTTCAGGCGTTAGTGTTTTTGTTAACAAAAGCGAACTGTTTAGGTTAAGTTAAATGGGAGTATAATTCATGCTCCACGTGTTTGACTGTCATTCAGAGTGGTAGCTGGCTTTGAGCCTGCACCATAAGTTATGTTAAATTTGTTCAGTAACTGATTAGTGAAGGGCGGAGGTGGCGTAGTGGCAAGTGGCACACTATCACTCACGTATGTTCACGGGGTCGAATCCCGGATCGATATCCGATCAGGCCAACCATGCCTTTCACCTCTTCGGCGTCATTTGATTGGAACCAGACTCGTTTGGGAGGCTAAGTGTCTTGACTTGTACATCGGCTGACCACCGTAAAATCATTGTGTAGGCCACGCACGTATTCATTACGCCGTTTACGATTCTGAATGGAATTCGAGTGCGGGGTGCATCCCTCTGACGGGATTGATCAACGCCCGAAGACTTTGTCTTTTATCCTTTAATTGATTAGTGGGTTGGGTGCGAGTAGCAATACCGCTTGCCACCGCCTCACCACGGCTTAGTCGGAAAGGACGCCTCAGGAAAATATGATGGGAAAGCAGTTATGATAAATACTATTTCAGCTTGGCAACGCCCCTGCAGTAGTTAAATCGGTTATAGATTTCCTACCAGAAATTGTAAAAAATGATTGGTGGACGTTGGATCCCGCGATTACGGATGGTGGAGCGACCAAAGAGGTAACACGTTTGTTTTCCTCACAACCTATTCCCTTCCTGATGTCACTCGTACCATCAGAATTCAGAAGCATTTTGAAACTTCAGCATTGCGTAAGCCTGTAGTTGTATTTCAGGCTAATTTCTGGTTCATTCCGTGCTCCTCCGCCGGTCATTGGCTTTCTAGTATTATGTTGAAAGCACTACAATCACTTATTACTGAAACAGCTGATGATTTGCTTATCTCGACACTGTTAGTACTGTCTCAAGTTGACTTTGCTTCATACGGATTTACAACTTTCAACGAGGCGATTACAGTTGCAGAGAATAAGGTGATTGATGAAATTGATTTTCTCTTCATATTTGATGTGCATTTGAAAGTCGTTCACTATTTGCAACCTCAAGAAATGTGTCATCAATTTTAGTCCATGCGTAGAGAGCGCAGCTGAGATGTGTGCATGGTTTTTATTGACAGAATTGCTCCCCTTAGTTCGGTAGTAGTGCTCTTTTGCATAATTCTCCACTATCCGGAACTGGAGTAGACAGGAAAGCTAGTTAGTGATAATAAAAGCACCTCGAGAAGTTTTCTTCAGGAATGTTTCAAAAGCATTGGATTGTTAGACTTCATCTCTAATACTGCTGTTTTGGATCGTTTATTGTTCATGGCGACAGAGAAACCTGACTGTTTCTTATCAGAACTAGGAGAGAAGTAAGTATTGTTCGAGCATCTTTTTTTTATTTGTTTTGTATTGAATAGGTTGATGATTGAAAAAATTTTCCAACTGCATAGCAACCACAGTTTTGCTATCGATGACTTTTGTGGTATGTTGTAAAGCTGAGC
>UZAF01016442.1:0-71456 GCA_900617895.1 Haemonchus placei | reverse complement strand
TTCAAGGCAGAGCCTTTTCCGATGCTGTTTCCCTTCTCGTCCTTTGCTCAGGCTGAATTCGGAGGTGGCAAAAAGTAATTTACATACATTTTCCCATTANCCCCCTTCGACTTTGAGTGAATAATAACCAGCGGATTCCATAAACAAATTGCATTTCCAACTGATCTATTTGGAGAAGCCACTAGCGGATGCCGACCGCCTTGCCTTCTGCAGATCCAGCAAGCTTTGTCCACAGAACGTGAACGGATTACCTCTGATTTTCGCTAATATCTACTTCATTAAATCGGAGCTCTCAAATCAGTTGTAATGAGATAAGCGTTTTCCTCTTCCGACTTCCTGATCAGGGGTTTCTCGATGAAAACCCTGATGACATGAACATTACTCATGAACAGGATTAGCCACTCCACGTATACAAAATACAATGCAATTAAGAAGCCTATCATATGGGATCCCCTCTTTGTACAATCTTTGCAACCCTGCAAGCACTTCCACCCAAAAAACGTCCATTCATAATTGTCTTTCCCTAAGTCCCTTTAATCGACAAATGTGTCTATTGTGCGGCTAATCCGTGGGAGTGGGACGCAGATCTTTCCAGCCTCTGCAGAGTTGGGAATGGGAGTCGATCAAAGATGCCTTCTTCCTAGTCGTATACATAATCCAAACATTCAAAGTGACGCTCCTCCGACGAATGCGTTTCCATCGACACGCGACTTGCCAATTCCACTGCTACTTATGGTCTATCACGATATGACGGTAAAAACAACCTGACTCAAGTTGTCACAGAAAAATAGAAAACCTAAGCCATGTAAACATCGGTACCAAGCCGAAAGGCCGATTGAAGAACGAAATTAGCTGCAGAATCAGGACAAAACAGAGTCAGTAATGAAAACAACCACGTAACAGAATCAATAGTAAAATAGAATTTTCCTGAACTACCTCCTTCCCGAAAACTGTGTCATAACCGCTCATGCATGGAATTGACCAACAAAAGCGATACTCCCAACCCCAACAATGCGCTCCCTATAGGCTCTATATGATTTTCACAGCCCCATTCAGCAAACGAACGTTCGTGCCCGTCCTTGCATGCATTGCATCGTGGGGTTCGGTATCGCGTGCAGATCGCCAGCGTCATTACGTGCATTCGCAGCCGACCGTAACATGACTACAGCAGCCAGTTATAACAAGACCAGCTCTGCTCAACTACTCCATGGGTAGTTACGGCTGTGTACGTGCGCGGGTGTGAGGGCGATGAGAACACAGTGAAGCGAGAGGAAGGCATGGGGAGACAGTTCTCTTTCTTGAGGTACTTCATCTGACTGGTAGAGGTCAAATGTTGATAAAGTCCTATGGCAGTAAATCTACAAAAACCAAACAAAAAAACTAATATAGATTTGGAAAAAAAAATCAGTCGACTCACTTTGTCTCGTACGTTTCGCTGTAAATCAGCACCTTTAAACAGCCAATGGGTAGGAGATTCGACAGCGCAAGAATCAGCTGTTTTGCCAAAGCTCGGTCAGGACTTTCGACAACGACCTGAAACGATGCTCAGTGATATTAAAGGAAAGTACAAAGCGATAATTGGTTGTGAGAAAGTACAACGTGATAATTGGTTTTGAATTCCCATTATTATGCCAATGGACTTCGAGAAGGACCTTCTGTGTCTTATTCAGTGTGAACCTCACGTTTTCTAGTTTCAGAAATGATTGAATATCGGAAGAAAAAGTCGAAATATCCCTCACTGAATTAGCAAATAACAATTTGAAACGAAATGACGGCTCCAGTGAAGGACTGCAAGCTCCCTAGTTCTACATGAATCGAAATATTCAACTCGAATTAAAGATAGGTATTGATTGCATTGAAAATCAACCAATTTCACGAAGCGAGGAATAGTTACTACAATACAGACTATAATCACATTTTTCCAGAAAAAAAGCAGTTTGGATTACTAGACCGCATGTTTCTTTCTCAATTCATGGTCCAGTTTACAGGCTAGAGCGGAGTAAGAGGATATTCACTCTTACATGCTTCACCAAGGCTTTTTATTATAGGAATTCAACGTGAACACAGAAAGATCAATGATCGACAAAGCCATGGGGATGAGTTTACTACGTAGAATTGCTGTTCACCAACTCATTCCAAGCTTATGCTGCGAATGACGAAAGTATGATCAGCAGCAACATCCCTCATGAACATTTCTGTCGACTTTCAATGCGCGTTCTCTATGACGCGTTCAAAGAACCTTTTTTCCTACGAAGAAAAAGAATGCGGACAGAAAAATTTTGATAATTTTGATTTTGAAATGGACCAGGGTTGACTGATTCCTCATACCGATATTTTCGGCTGGGTATCGAAAAGAACGGCCACAGCGGATTAATACGGATTGACTGCTCCATCGGCAGATCGTTCAATGCGGATATTCTTTATGACATTTTTTATGACTTTACCCTGAACAAAACATTGCGAGTGTACCATTATCGACTTTCTACTCCTGCGATTCCAAACAGATCATGCACACCATTCTAGCTTCAGACGCGGTGAGCGTCCGCCGGCTTTAGATTCACTATCATTCAAAAGAATTTATAAGTAGACGCTACACTGAAAGTATGACGACTTTCTATGAACGACAACGTCGACGAACTTTCAAATCCTTGAAATGCCTTTCATCTTTCGTCTTTTGCAGATAAGCTACGATAATCTGACACCCCAGTTCAACGTACCACAACCATCAGAAAAATGTGATTGGCATCGTTAGGAAAATGATGGGGTGTATGAATTATCGCGGAAGCTTCGAACCCCCGCTTTGATGCAACATTGGAATAACACAGTATTCTTTATGTATGAGCTGCTGTTGCCTGAGAAGAAGGGGAAACTCAAGACGTGCTGCTGTAGCCTTGGAATAAACTCAGGCCGATTCCGTTAGGCTTAACACCTTACCGTACATTTTTGTCTTTCTAACTGTAATTCCCTTTATAGAACATCAAAATGCCCATTCAGGAACGAAGTAATATTCAAAGCAGCCACTCTAACCTTACAGCTATTGACTAAAATTTCCACCATTTACATGTGCAAATGCTAAAATCCCTAGGAAAAGGGCTTCAATTGTGTCAAAACGGTCAAAACGAAGAAACAATATTAGCTGCACAAAAGCTACTCAACGGTTTGCGTCCCTCCTACCGCGTCTAGTGAATCCCTGATCACAGCTATTTTCGACTTCCTGTCTAACCGTCTTTCACTTCGTCTTGAAATGAATTTTTTAAAAATTAACTCTCCTATCTGAGCTATATCAACCACATTTCAAGACTAGCACATGCTTCCTAAGAAACTTCCACATCACTCGAACTAAACTGTCATAGACGCTACTGAATAGGGCGAGTGAATCTGAATGAAGCAGTACACCAACTTCCCACGAGATAGTTCACAAAATCAAATTCAGTTATGCGATAAGGTTACTGAACTCATAGGTAAGCTTTATGCTTTCACAGGCCTCAATCGTGTGATACAAACACTCCACTGAGCTCTTCCACGGTCGCCTTACAATGAGAGTCTATATTCGCACCAGTTTGGAAGGAGCACTTTGCGCGCTACGATTCCGTCACGGCGTTGATCAGAGAAAAAATGGACCGCAATAATTGAGGGTTCTAAACTACGAGCAAAATCGGAAGCTATAGGTTGGGCGCACCTACACTTTGAAGGTTTGCAGGCAACTACCACACCACGACCTTCCTTCACCACCTCTGATGGTCTTATTTACTACAATCAGTAAAAGAAAGTACATGATCAACAAATCTTTGGCGGCGCTCATGAAATAATCCACTCGAACGACACCCTGCATTGTCATGACGATTCTCGCATTGCAAACTATGGTGAGCCCTATGATGAAGAAACACGACTCGCTAGTTATTTGCATTCTTTTACACATTTGCTTTTATTTAAATTTATCTTCAAAAAAACGTTGTAGTTTCTGGTAGACGAAGAAGCTACCATAACCAGACAGTGGCCGTATGAGGGAGTGGAACGAGCATCTTCATGGGTAGCACATCGAAAGGAGAAAATGCTACTTACATTCGGGTTAATTAATCTGATGGGTAGTGAAAGAAATTAAACGCGGTGTTGTCAGCAGATGTTCAAGGGCGATAGCGAGGAAGTCCTGTCTAGTGACGCGTCGGTCGGCAGCCGCTAGCTGTCGGATGTGTATGGATGTCGATACACAAGGGAGCGCTACCCCTAGAGCTCGTTTTCGATCTCTGACTTTGAGCAGCCGCAGGAGCAATCAACTACTTCACCCTTTCCCCCATAAAAACCTATAATTCCACTCCCAACAACATTTACGGTATCATTTAGCGACGCACTTCCCGTACCCCTCCAATTGCCCTACCATTAATGGTCGACGACGAGGTAACAATCAGTAATTAGAACGCGCAAGCTGCTTGTTAAGGGCACAATCGACACGCAAGCAAAGCCTGACACACTACTAACAAGGAAAATTAGCCTGGATCAAGTATGGTACCCTTCCAACACCATATTCCACGGAAGCATATTTGATGTTATGCCTTCGATTGGAAGAAGAGCATGTGTGCGCGGTGACGGCGCGGATTAGACCAGCAAAGGAGCGTTAATCTCGTATTCCAGCAACGCTCTCCGTGGCCGAGGCTTTCGGCTGTGCAAGCACAACGACACAGACTCCTCACGCCCCAGTGATCAATGACCACACAAAAAGGTAATTATCATACGATGTCAGCACACCTAGCGACGCACTGAATAGTAGAGGTCGCATACGCTTCGCCGCCGACGGCCAAAGTAAACATCGGTACATCCACTGAGGTGTAACCTCACGTACATGTGCACATAGACACACATTTAAAATATGCATATATGTGTATAATAAATAGTGCAATACGCAAATCAGCAATCTTAGTTATGAGTACATACTATTGGTTTCTAGGGAAAACTACCGTGTAGTGAGAAAATCCCAAAGTTCGGGTGTTCAACCATGCTGTGCTTGAGAACCTTTTTTGCCCTTCCTCACTATGAGCATCTGGTCTTCAGCAGTGATCCTCTTAATGTCACCGTGTGAACGTCGGAACAAAAAACTTTTCCAAACAAGAGGACAGCAGGGGCAGCATTTGTATGGAGACAGTTCATCATAGCCGAAAAAGGAATAGCAGGTAGAAGGAGCGAGGAAAAAAGATTTCTGTTCCCACTGTATAACCTTCATGAGACGCGCAGGATGAGGGACGACAGACTCACATAGAATGTATCTATCACAGGTCACTTACTTAAACCCGCTCCCAATCGGATTCAAATTTTAGGGGATGCGGGATTTCCTAATGCATAAAACTGCCCGGTATAGCGCTGTGGCTTCAACTGGAAGCAGTTCTTCCCATCCTTAGATTCTGCGATGAGGGACGATTCTTAAACGAATACGGGACCAATTACTTAATGAAGACTTTTGCGCTTCATCTCGGATACATCGAGCGTACATGAGAAAATATTATCGGCAAATGTTAATGAGAGGAACCTAACAGTTCATTCACTATTCAAGGCAGAGCCTTTTCCGATGCTGTTTCCCTTCTCGTCCTTTGCTCAGGCTGAATTCGGAGGTGGCAAAAAGTAATTTACATACATTTTCCCATTACTCAAAAATCGTGGTGCCTTTCGATGGAAGCAAACATCTCTGTCATGGATACAACGTTTTCTCATGTTCCTATGACAATGATGATTAGATGCATTGAAAATAGGGGCATCCCTCTTGATGGTTTAGAAGCACCCCCTCTTCTTTTTTTGACTCCGTGGGTGTACTCGAGTGGCCGTTGACACTGAATTAACTCGTATGCAATAACCGTCATAGAAGCAAAAGAACTCAGAAAAGAACTTGGAAGAAGCGTAGCTAAGCCGCTCATCAGAAAAAAAAACATCGTTTTCATGTGGGCGGGCGATGAGGCAAGCACGTACCATGCATGCTTCTCCAACATCTTATGAAAAATCAGGCTTATGCAGTGGGTAACTACCATTCTACGTCGCCAATCGCAATTCCTTAACCCTCATGTAAATGAATGAAATAGTTTTCCTTCCCTGCAAAGGGAACCCGCGTCAAAAGTTTTTCACTTGACACCATCGTTCTTGATGGGGGAAGATCGTAAAGTTGTCTATGCCTAGTCAGTTACCCATTCATTTTCGAATAAGTTCGAAAACTTCGTGAGCTGCAGGAACAAAGAAGTGCAGTGAGTGTTTACACACAGTCTGCGTACGTGCATTCGGTGAATTGAGGGCGGAGAAGGCCGTCAGCTCACAACTACAGCGCCTTCGATGGAGACACATCCTCTAATCCAGGCAGTCTCAAGAAAGCCACGTACAATGATAGAGGATTAAGTGTAATGTGTTTGTGTCTAGCGACCCAGCAGCCCCAACCCAAACACTTGGACAGTTTATGACATTTATAAGCTGAACGCGGGTTTCCCCAATTCAAATACCTTTAATGTAACCAGCCTACTACTTTGTCTGTCTGCATGAGTAGTTGAACCAAATTGCTCGATCTCCCTGGACATGTGTGCCGCATAATCATGAGGGTGTAAAATTACGCGAGATCAATAAGGGCTGCGTGCGTGAGCGAGGGTGTGAGTGTTTATGTGTGAAAAACGCACAATAAGTGTACCTTCTTCCCTCATACAGGGGACGTCATTGGACTAGAAACAGGCCATATCACTTACCGTATGCTCGTCACAAATGATAATCAATTATCGGCGACGATATTTTGTCGTCGACGCATGGGAAACCTGCTCAGCCTGAATACGTATCACTACCGTATTCGCTGTCCGATTACGGCTCGCTGATGACCATCCGAATACGGTGATTTTGTAGTACAGGGGAAAAACAACTACGCCATGCATTTCAACCACGCAGGCCAAGTCGAATGCGCATTAGACGGGTCGACGGCGAAAAATAAGAATTTGCAAAACAGAAAGGGCGCCGAGTGGGGATGTAAAAGGAGAAGGGCAGCTATGAGAAGCAAAAAATCTGAGTTATAGGCGACCGTCTGGTCCTTTCCAGCCAAAAGTTGAAAAAGTTGACAAGTGAACGCTGTTGAGAGCAGACGTGTGAAAAGCATACAAAGCGGGAGAAAAGAGAAAAGCAAAGGGAAGTGCGTCAAAACGATCATCAACCGAGAGCGTCGAACAGTTCCTTCGAAATTCAAGGTTTCTACTCTTAACGTTTATATGCTTGAATGCGTAGATATATCGCTAATTGACACCTATCTCACGCCAATCAACGCGTCATATCGTCGATCAGCGCCCCATCGTCCGTACCGTAATTTCTCTTCAACGAGACCACTTAGCGCTTTTACGTCAGAATGGGAACGTTCCAGCACCACACAGTTACAAGGATGCTACCGGTTATTTTCTTTTGCGCAACACCATGATGACTTGGGAGCGTTTTTGAAGAATAGCTTCAAGTTTTCTTAGGATTCCATCAACATGTTGACTTGGATTATAAAAGGAATTCCACTGCAGAAAGGCTACTCAAGCCGAACACCTTTCGATCGAAAACAGAATTAATTACCTGTCCACCAGTGATGACCTGTTTTATGACCAAGTCCAGATCAGCCTCGTTTTCATCATGAAGCAGCTTCGCAGCTAATTTGAGGTTCGCCAACTGTTGCAGTGTTACCTATAGCAACGTGGTTATAAAAGACGTCACATTTCGATAACAAAGTCATTGGATGAGCAAAAACGAAACGAACCTCATGTTGATTGGGGTGCGCCAGATCCAGTTCCATGATATCAGTGGGCTCCATCTCCATCAACACCTAAATTGGTCTCATGCTTGAGCAACAGTGGTCGAAGATCACCCGAAGTTTTAGCAGCAATGTTTGCCCCGTCATTTTTATTAGGCTCAAAGTGGGAATGATTTCTTAGGATAGGAAGAGCAGTGTCTGTCGGCATATTTGATTTGCGAGCTTCCGTCGACGATCACTCCATGACTGCCGTGTTAGCAGTCATGAATTATATCAAATGACACTATGAAAAGTGCAGAACCCTGGCAGTTAAGGAGAATCGCTCATTGCATTCCGCATTATGAATTCAAGACAGCGCACAAATGCACATAAATGCCTCGTAGCTTAGTTATAATCACACAGATTATTCCTTGATTATAATGCCGTCGTCTATGTATAGAAGTAATACTGCGATTGACTACAAAAGTAATTCGCGATAACGTCGTCAAACGTCTTCGAGAACAACTGAACAAATGTGCACGTAGCCAAGACTGTGGCCAATAATTTTGTGATGAGATAAAAAATGATCTGTGATGTACCCTCGAGCAAGGAGGGAGACCGCAAGGGACACAAAGTGGGTGAGTTTTGGGCGTTTATGGAAAAAGTTTAACAACATTTCAGTCAATAACTTCCTAAGATGATAATTGGAAAGAAGAACTTTTTACTTGGTGTTCGAACTTAAACCAGTGATAAAACCAGTGCGAGCCGGTGAAGGGCGCGACTAAGCTTTGGACCACCTGTTACGACGAGATGTGTCAGGAAAAGAAAAGTCGGCAGTTATGAGCATTACAAGTCTGCAAAAAAGAAAAGAGAGGCCTCCCGGGCACGGGAACTTGTGTCTTGGAGAGTTGATGGATGAACACATCCCATCCCAGGTAATGATGATAGCACTGGTGTATATGGTGGTCGCCAAGTAGCTATAAAGACTGAACAGCTATCTTACGCACTTGAGTTTATGTATACGACGTGCCCACCATTGAAGCGAAGCTAACAAAACAGCAATATTTCAGAGCACGATCGACTGCACAGTCCGCTCTCCTATATTATGTGTCAGGAAGGGAATCTGATAATGTCGGTAACATCTGCTAATCGAAGGCGGTCAAAGCCATAGAACGGTTGCAGCGTCGCCTGCTGACAGTAGAGAGGCTCCAGCTTCTTCTTAGAATGCTTTCAGCAGATCATTTGTAACTGATCACCCAAAACAGCTTCGTGAAACCTTCTTGTATCATTGACAACATGTAACTAACCAGCATGTCTTGAGTCGGTACTCCTTCCATTACTTGATCACAGTACCGGAGGATCTCAGTGCGCAGCGTCCACATCATCTGCCTGTAAAAATTCTATTTTTAGCTTCCAAACTATGTAAAATGAAGAAAAGGCTGCTGGAAAACAAAGTCTTGCTGGACACAGTGTAGGTTTCGTAGTGATGGAATAAAGAAGGGATACAGGATAATACAAAGAAAACGTGCAAAAGTATTGTAAATGAGCAGACAACGAGTAAGAAGCACTATGAAAATGCGGCCACGGTTATACGCTTCTCTGTCAGAAAATATTCGAAATGGTCATCCCCAGTCATCCCCAGCCATCGGTTTACAACTTTGAAAAATTTCAAAAAATTCCAGAAATGAAGACCTAATGATAGAAAAAACTGAGGTAAAGAGGAAGACTGAAAAAGTATATGAGAAAATGGAGAGTTCGCGAGGTTCCCAGCACAAATTTCCTTACTCGCTCGCATTCGTGACAATGGAGATTGGGGAGACGTCGGATGTGAGCAGAAAATCATCGATAAATCCACAAACACACACACTCACATACACAAACACACACTACGAGCTATATAGGTCACCTCACAGCAAGCCTCTTAACGCCTTCCTATTGTGATATAGTTCAGGGGGGAAGGAGGGGTCATCTCTCTTGGAAGATCCTAAGCCAAACAGGTCTACAATGCTGTGCATGTGAGCTCGTTCCAGATGGGGCAGAACGAAGAGGTGCGGCCTGCATAACTAACGACGGTGAGGCGGGCAAGTGGGCAGGGCACAGAGAGACGAGGGAAGCCCCGCCTTATGGCACAACAACGGTCAGAGAACGAGCGTAGGAAATCAACAGCGAGAGCTCGTGTGTGGGTTCGGTTGCTGCCGCGGCTTGTCGACCCATTCCCAACCGGCGCGAACCGCCACAAATGGGCTAAGCGACTGCGACAATCTTGAAACGACTGGAACGAAAACTGGCGGGTTTGTATGCTGGATGCAATCTTTGAGGTTTTGCCCACTTTCCCAATATGCTGCAATGGATTGCGCATTCACTGCAGCTGCAGAGAAACGCGCCAGTCTAGCTACGTGAAGGCATGAATTCGAAGCCGGATCTAATTCCCTGCTCTCTCTCCGAGTGCTCGGGAACTTTGTCGAATAGCGTACTAAGGCACTTAGTACAGGGGATCCAGAGTAAAGCAATAGGCGAGGACGTATAGAGGAATATATTAACCGTGGAAGTCGATTGCAATTGAAATTGCTACAGGAGCTCACGAGCATGTCGCGATGTAACATTACTCCAGAAATCACTAAGAACATTGAAACCATAGTAGAAATGACGCTCTGGATCACGATGTCAATAGCAGATGGGCAGTCAACCGATCGACGACAGACTAGAGCCCGCCTCAAAGGTTAACAACGGCGGATGAACGAACGTTCGGCAACACACCTGCCCAATCCATTAGGGAAGTTATCAATTCATCTACAGTAGAATGACGAATTACAGCGTTCAAAATGTGACACGCTTAAAAAGGAGATCGTAGCCGTCGTGTAGAAACGATACTCGTGCGCAACTGGTTGGGATAACCAATATAACGATTGAATAGAAGATTCGACCAGCCAATTTTGTGGGAATCCTGCTGCATCCAGAAACGAACGTATTTCGTGCAATCACGTCGGTTGTGAGCGCTATGACTAGTAGACCACACTTGGGCATCATATATGTAGTAAACAAGCTCGGGAATGTGCGCTAAGCTTGCTTAGGCTCCAGAATCAACGAGCGCTGAGATGGCATAGCATGTGCAGCGGCAATTACATTACGAACAATGCATGGACGAAATCATAGCGCTATTTGTCATAGAAGTAACGTCGAGTAGGGACATAAGGATGCAACGCAATCCATCAAATCCATTACCAACGATGAAGCCTTGGGAGGGTTACTTGCTTCGCGAATGTGCTATGCAACAGTAGAATTGGCTGCCTCGAAGTGTGTAAACAGCGCCTAATCCAATCGCCCTTAATATACTTTTGGTAGTCAGCCAACTGTGAAACATACGCATTGCTGCATCCATGTAAAACTGACAGACACATCACACATCAACCTCAATCTCGATCTCATAATTATCGTAGTAAAAATAAAAGACACATCGATCCGTAATAATTGTAGTCAAGCATGGAACATGCTCTTCTGGTGAGAATCAAAGAATTCATTCTACTTTGAGCTTTGACGCCGCATCAGTAGAATTAAACTAGAAATGAGAGCAATAGCAGTAGTTCAGGAGCATTTCCCTACAGATAAATAAACAGTCTTTCGTGAACCTTCACACAACAAGATGAATCTGTAATTACGAAGCGTATGCGCCTGTCCGGCCGTGACGGAGCCATTTTGACGGCAGCGGCGCCCACTCAAAAGGTCCAGTGACATCTGGAACCAATTCACGCAAGTGAAGAAGAAGAAACAAAGGCAACGGGTGAACGTCCAAACGAATAGGACCGTAACCACACTTCAACTACTGAATAACCAATGAGAATCGGGCCAATTAAGCCATTTCTACCCACTTCTCTCCTTAAAAATCAGCTGTAGGTCCTCTCTCATATGTTCTCAAATAAGTCAACTGCTCTGTAATGAAGCGCAACTCAATTCTATTTGATAAAAATCTTCGTCAAACATACTTTTGAACCAAAGTACAGCCAAATCCAATCTTTTGCACAAAATTCAAATCGAATTTTCAACTGTTCAGCTACAGATGAGAGCAGCGCTTACTCTAAAAAGTCTACTTCGCCGCAGACACATCTTCATATAAAGTCAATGCGAGCAATCGAGTTGTACGGCAACAGCAAATCGACACTTACTCGGCTTGTTCTTGACGGAAGTGCCACCCTTTTTAGACTTAATATTGAGCCGAGTAATGCTTCATGAACAGGACATCTTTTCATGAGATTCGACCACCGAGAACATGATTAACAGACACAATAATCGCTGCACATCTAATTACCAAAGAAGAATACTCGAATGAAGAGTAGCACTTTCAAGAGAACTGAGGGATATCCATCCATCTCTCTTTACAGACCACATGAGTAACCCCAATCTGTAAATGATATAACGCGAAGCATTCTGGAAACTGGCATTGTAGATGAAATGGAATATCTATCCTTCTAATGAGTACTTCTATGGAGGATACGTGACTGCATACCAGCAGAATACCGAGTACCCTCGAAAATAGGCAGCAGAGGTCTTCACAATCACATTAATAGATCTGGGCCACTCGAGTTGTTGGTGCAAAGATTTTGGTTCGATTCTGCGCGCAATAAAGCTTTGCGGCATGTTTTCTGAGCGCAGTGGTCCTTACTACGACCAGGATTAAAGCTTTCATCTAGACTGAAAGGACATCCAAAGACAAATCCGTTGGTAAACAATCTGGGGCATTTCGTTTAATTTGAACATTCTTATGAATAACTGTGGAGCTGTTGATGAGAAGTGAATCGAAGTTCCACCGTAATGCCAATTTGCTGCTTCAATCCATGACCAGTCCAGAACCTACAGACCTTCCATACGAAAATCGATCAACCACAACCTGATGCTCAAAGTAGGTTATTTTCCCAGACCGTTGATGTTGCATCAATTTGCGCCGTGGCCTTTTTTTCTAAATTGGGCCCATCGTTGAACCTGTTTTTCTATGGTACTTCGCAAAACCTCTCATCAAAATTACCACACTTTCACTTTCGGAACCCGGCAGAGTGAGATACTCGAATGTGAGGTAAACAGCGTAACCTGTCATACAGTAACCTTCTATTTGAAAGAAACGTGAGAGCTAACTGCGTTCGATTCGCGGGACAACACTGCCCCGACCAACTCGCAGATGACAAACATTCGATACACTCTCAGCCGACGAACTAAGAATATCAACAGTCGAAACTTTGGCTCCTGCCAGATAATGCTTCGAGCTAGGATTTAGAGAAGTTGTTTATCTTCACATTCGCAAACAACCATGCTCGAATAAACTTGGGCTACAATGTAATCTATTCATTTCATTGAGATTGAGAACACATTGAAAGAAGTGTCCTGCAATTGAAATAATGTAAACAGTGGTACACTACCTCGGGGCGACTGAAACAACTCTGAATCAGTACCATAAACAGAAGGTACAGTACAGAGATAGTTTTTTCTTGTAAAAATTTGGCTGCAAGGCAGAGGCATAAGATGCAGTATTAGAAAATTCTGAATATCAGAAAAGAAGTGACCTCAGTCAGGGGCTTTGAAATTATAGGCCACTTATTTGCGTAAAAATGAGTCGAGTCGAGTATATCGACACTGGCAGCATATTTACTTCTGTTTGGATGCTCCTTGAATGTAGCTCTGATTGACAGTAAAACATGTATCTGAAGATGGGTGAAGGACCAAGACCAAAAATAATAAAAGGCATACATTTGCTAGGAACTTACAGCAATAGTTTCCGAATTGCCTCTCAGAAGGCGAGAATTTCATGAAAGAGGAAGTTTGGTAGCCATAATACGACCTCGGGGCACTACCCATTATTGTTCATGTAAAATCTTGAACCCGAAACCTCAAATTTGCAGAGATGTTGATTGAACGTTTCAAAAAACTTGAAACAGCTCAAACAGCTTGTTACGCCTACACTCAGCGATTTCCAAAAGCCACTAAGAAAATAGTAAATCGAGTGAACAGATAGCGTTCCCCAAATTCCACCAGCGTCTACTCTTGCCAAATTCTATTCTATTATAATTCGTCAGGAGTGAGACATCGCTGACAATTATGAAAAAGCACGTATAGCATGCATTATGTTTCGCAGCCCACACAATGGCAGAAAGCCACTTATGGGAGCGACGTGCTCGTTACCTGGCACTCACTTAAGATGGCTTACACCTAAGGCGACCTCAGTCCAATCACCCGAATAATGTCTTGCAATGAACACATGACACAGCACACAATGCGGTACGTGCTTCTAGGCTTTTCGATTACCCAGGCATCGTTGTCTGACAGAAGAAGGTTAAGGAGGATTTAGCTCCTACATGGCCCACATTGTTCAGCATTCCTTCAAACTTGCATTGGTCGATTGGAAATGCTTTTACCATATGAACACTTCATGTAGTTGGCCAACCCATAAAGGGGTCATGTAAAGGGAGCTGCAAAGTTAACAACACTTCGACACTTGTTTTGCCTGGACGCCAAGCCAATTTGCTCGAGCAAGCGCATGAGGCACCAAGGGAACAGCGCGCATTCAGGCTTGTATGAAATGAGGAAACGTGAGAACATGATGCAGAAAAGGAAGAATGATGGTGAAGCTCATAGTTCACAGTCTTGCAAAAGGTCCCAGCCATCTGCTTCTGAAAGTGACAGTACAGAACGAGCAGCGCATTTCAAACATTGTCCGGTCTATTTCCGTACTGATTCACCACCGCTCGTTCTCTCAACAACATTGCCGACAGACAATCCGTTCGCCGCCGCTGCAGCCGCGCAATTGAACGCACCAGCTTTCTGGCGCTCTACGCGAAAAACCCCCTCTGCTGAATGGAATTGGCTTTTTCTACAGAAATACACTACATATCAATGGGAGAATGGCAATTTGAGTACTCGAATGTCGAGCCACTTTTCTCAAAGAATTCAAATTCGATGGCCATCTTTCAATACTCACTGCAGTACATTTCGCTGCATATGGTCTCGCAGTGGCCGTCTACGGCAGCACTATAGCTGCAGAAGTTTCCTATTTGATTTCAACGGTGTCCGTGTCCGAAGTGCCCGGACTGCAGATCATTCTGCTGAACGTCACTGCATGGCGCTCACCAATAGAATGTTTTCCAGAGACCAAAGCTGAACACGAAGGCACAATCTGAGCCCAAGACCCAGGATGATCATGTTACCACTGGGCAAATGGGTATCATTGCTACGCCGATCAAAAGTCATAGCTGGTGCCGAGTCTGTTTTCCAAAGAGTCATGTTTCATAGGGGAGCTAAGATCAAGCGACTGGCCAGGGGAAAAAGAAGAATTGCTCTGGTTGAAATGATTGACAAATTTTTTTCTTTAGGGAGACGTAGGCTCAGAAGAACTATTATCTTGTTAGAATAATCACTCGAGTTTCTGTGGTTTCAATTAATTTTGCCCTAGATCCTTCTTATAGATGAACACAGTAAGATTTCTACTTATCGTACACAAAAGCTTTTTGAAAATGTTGAAGACGCAACGATGGCTGACACCTCCTAAAATGGGAAGAACAATGAAGTACTGAAAATGTGACGCTAAAATGTCAAACGCTAAAACGGACACTTTGAACAATGTGCCCTCCCCATCGAAGATTGTTCAAGGAACAACTCCTCGACAGGGAGCTACAGAATAGAACTAAACAAAAGTTGAAGAATTGCTTAGTCAACGACAAAGCAAAACAAGTAACCATTTTTAGCCATTGACTGGAAGTTGTTGCATTCAGTGAAAGTTTTTCATTATTCAGACGTTCACCCAAAAGTAAAAAGCTACCGATCCCATGTAATTCTCAATTCCCTGTCGGCCCTTCCTCATCAAATGGTAACTATGCTTTTTCATTACAATGCATCTTAGTTTTGCTACGACATATGGAATGTTTATAGAAAAATAAAGTCTTTTGGCGTTGATCAATCCATTCTGATGGATGCGCCCCCGCACTCAACTGCCATTCAGAATCGTAGTGGCCTATTGGATGCGTATGTGGTCTATACAATGACTTGCAGTGGTCAGCCCCGATATTCAAGCCAGTGGGTTTTGCCGTCCAGAACAGTCTGGCACCAATCGACCTACCCTGGAGGATTAGATTTGGTATCCCAGGCGGACATCGATCTGCGAAATGAATCCGTGCCCATGCGTGTGTATAGTGCGCCTCTTGTCACAACACCACCTCCGCTTCATGGTACGTTTATTCACCATTTCAAAGCGGAAAAAATTAACCTTCAAATCTCAAGAAAAAATGAGCTTGCGTGAGTCCTCACAATTAACAGTACTCATTCGTAATCGCTGTTTCCACTTTAAGCAGAGCACAACTAAATAATAGAGTTCTCTGAACTGGCTCTTCTTTGTTATCAACCTCAGTTTGATACCGGCCTTGTGATCACTCCCCTTATCCCTCGTCAATTTTTGAAAGAAAAAACATTAACGTTAGGTTCAGTTCATTTTGGTTGATTGACGTCCATTTGTCAATTGTGAAGACACTGCAATCCTCTTCATTCGCTAGTAAGAGCACCATCAGTACCGTCACATAAGAATGACTGCATGACAATTGAATCATCGAAAATACATTATACGAGCAGTGGCACTACCTCTAAGTTAAGACCTGAACTAATAGTTTTGACAGTTGACAATGTCAGATCCACGAAAAAAAAAACCACAAACATCTCCCGTATCGATTGAAGCGACCACACTAGCTATCTAACGCCACTGCACAGCTCCCCTTTTATAAACCACACGTCCTGAGCCGCTAAGCTTGCTTATACTCTTCTAATTACATTACGTGAAGGAATCCAAACACGCTCACAAAAATAGTAAACCATTTTTGGATTTAATCAACAACCTTTACTAATCCAAATTGCTGAACGGCTTACAGAATGCTCTAAACACTAATAGAACCTTGCGAATACATTGTCAACTACTCGCAAATTTGTTTATTGGTAGCTGAATCGGTTCGTTAACATGTATACCATTACGTCGCTTTGCTGAGTATAGCCGAACGGGAAGTTGTCAACCCGGGAAGATCATCCACATAGAACATGCCAGGAATAAAACAAGCCTGTAACCTTTCGCACAGTAAGAGCTCCCATGGGTCTAGCCGAACATGATTTTTGAACCTTGAAATAGCTGGTGAGCTCAAATTTGCTTGGTGTCAAGCAAAATAGAAAAAAAACCCAATCCATAGACGCGATGCCTTTAGGCTTCAATTCTGCTGCTAAACGCACCGAACTTGAAATATGTAGTCCAGCCAAATTTATCACACCGGTTTCCTGCAGCGCTTCACAGAATGCTGTATGTGCAGATCCCACTACGATGCAACATCGTCATTATCGTTGAAATAGGGTTACTAAAGAACACTACACTCCGAGTCAAAAGTACGAATGTGTGAATCCCTTCGAAATCCGAATATCCAAGATCACCACTGAGAAACAGGTAACAGAGAAATTGTAGGGGTAAACATAGGTAATGAGATTCGGCGTAAATAACCTTCAAGGGAAAGCAAACACGCTTAAGTGAACGACATCTGACACTTGCGATCAGGCAGCTCAACAACAGCCATGAAGGGAAGCACGTAAGCAAGCAAAGCCAGCTGTCGGTGAAAGGGTTGAACTCGAAATTAGGACGATACGATAGCTAAGGAGCTGATCCATCAGGTGAAGGGAACCATCCTAAATCATTAAAATGTAAAGAAGGAAGGCATTAGGTCGCCGTAAAAACGACTGCGAATGTTGTTCTGCAACATGGTTTGCCATTGTTTCTTCTCGTGCACAAGCGACCCCAACAGATTGTAAGGCGTTGAATTTAATGAGGATATGCACAATTTTTCCCGACCGTAAGCTTCACCAACATGAAATAGGTACTCGACAGCCGAAGCCACCTGCAACATCAACCATGCTTAAAGGCACAGTTCACGATAATTTTGAGGTTCCTTTTTTAAATCGAAAAGCGGAAGTTTTGGCTGGGCTGCATCGGTTTTAAAGGAAGCGATGAAATTTGCCAACTTTGCGAAAAAAGGGCCCCGAAAGTAGAGAAAATAGAGGTTGTATGAGGTCACCGTGACCGGAATGACATGGAAGGGATATTCGGCCGAGATTTCGGTTGTAATGGCCCAAAGAGCTGACTACATCAAGCCAAAGCTGTCCAGAACTGCCTTTCATTGTCGCTGTTGATTATGACAAGTCGTTTGAACTTACTTCAAAGGTCCCTTGTGAATGGTGCAGCCTCTACAATGCCGTTGAAGCTCGTTCGTGCATATACACGAGACAATCTCTAAGACTTTATAAGACCCAGTCTAGGCCGTTTCACGACCTGGCAGCACCACAGATGGTGTACGAGCCGGATTTATTCAGACGGGATATCTCGAATTCAGCACGAGAAAGAAATGTGCAGCGTAACTTCTCGAAATTCGCCCATAGAAAAGAGGGCTTCTAAGACTAACTTGGCCGCGACCGCAAGTAGCTTAAGGGACATGTATGTTTGAAGGCGACCGTAGAACTGAGTACCGACAGCAGCAATTGAACAATGGGTGGTCCTATAACAGTGGCAAGGCATTTGAAGCGAATTGTGAAGGTCAAGAAATTGCAGAGGTGCGGGCCGCATGAGTAGACGGAGGAGCACCAACTTGCACACCACTTGTTGTTATTTGTAATTTGTAGCTGATAGAAGTCTTGTCCGAGTCACTCCTATCGGCCCACCTTTTCCCTTCGCCCAACATCTTTTCCGGGCCCTTGATGCGCACTTGCATCAACACGTTCAACAAAATAAGGAGGGCATCGAAAAAGTCTTTCTTCACGTTATCGATTCCCGTCTTCTTCGCTTTGACCACGACATTATGTATCCATTACACGAGCTTTGGCAATTATGCGCTCATTCTCACGGCGATTAGAGATTGGCTTGAGCCGAATTATATTTTGAACTCATTGCTGCAAAATCGTAATCACTTTTGCAAAAACAAAAATCGCAAAAATTTTTTTGCAAAAATCTACTGCCAATGTCTGATATATTCGCAACAGTAAGGCGGTAGAAAAAATGGATTTCCCCGGCCAGGTGGTGGTTTTATAAGGAAAAGTCCAAATTCATGACCATCTTGCAAATAAGCTGTTTGAATTTCGAAACCGTCAATGGCATGTGATACGATTGCTCAGATACGATAATCCCCTGAACGAAAGAATCCGGGACTAAATTTAGGCATATCAACAACGTTCTGAGATGCGCCAAGGCATTGGGCATCCATTTGAAATAGTAGTGACGGTTTGAATGCGCACGTCGTCGATGCAATGACTGTGCGGCCAGCCGCAGTAAATACAAATCGGTGTTTTCATCTTTTCAGACGAGTCTGGTACCACTAACCGACGCAAAGAAATGGAAGACTGATTGGCCTGGGAGAGTACCGAGCCGGGATTCAAACTGCAGACCATGCGTGTGTGATAAAGCGCCACTTGTCTATGCAGCACCTCAGTCACCGCAAAGATTAACCTCAGAAATAAAAAATGATCTTCAATAGATTCTGAAAGCTTATAGAGCCTAGCCCTACTTGATAAAATATTGGAAAAGGTTGACGAAGACACTTTCCAGGACCTCGAAACCCCATATACGACATGAGGACTTAGGCAAGTACAGCACAGAAGCAATGGCGCACTATGCTGTGTGATGGAAGGAGTCTGAAAAGAGACTGCCCTAAAACATAATGCTTCCAAAGGATAGCGATAAAAAGTAGATTTTGCAGAATGGTGAAACTGGCACGGATGGATAGGAGACAAAAGACGACCTCCATTGATGTACGGGTTGCCAGAGCGAAGGCTAGTCGCGGGAGCGCATAAATACGCAACCTTGGGGATCGTTACTGAGGGATGAAAAAGAAGAACCAGTTGGATCTATAGGATGCAGATAAAAGGTTGTACGCAGCTACAACACCAGCAGCAGAACGTTCGCAGGAAGCATTCATTAAACCGACACACATAAGTGAGCCAATTTGGAAACAACGAGAACAGAGTCGTCCCCTCGCTTGTTCACCCCTCGCAGCATCACACATCCTTTCACGTAAGATTAAATAAAATCCACGTCGCGTCATCAAATTGTACTTATTGGCGACGAGTAATGACAATGTGCAACTGCAGTGGTGGACATTGTTGAATGCGGAGGAAGAAATAGGGTCACGCGCACGGTGGGGAATTACCACTCTGAGGGATCGCATTTAATGAATTTTGCCGGCCATCGAACATTTAAGACCTTCGAAGCAGATGAAGTGCAAGCAGCAAGTAGAAATCAAAAATCTCATCAACCAGTTCCAATTATTTCGAACTGATTGAAGGCAGTACATCACCATTTGATATCAGCTCCAGAGACGAATTACAAAAATCAAATATGGGATCAATTTTGCGGCTTTATCCCTTCCCTTGCCGTTGCTTACGCAAGGGAGTGGAAGATCAGGTAGGTCGGACACGTCCCACGTCATACTGTGATGACCATTGGACCAGGGCGGTTACAGACTGGATCCCTCGGGGCGTCAAACGAACCCAATACGGCCACCAGCGCGATGCCCAGACTTCTTCAAGAAAGCTCTGAATGAAAGGAATGGTACGCCCTGTGTCTTTCAAGCGAAGACAATTCACTGGACCACTCTAGCTTACGACGGAGACGAATGGAGACATTCTCGAGCCACTGGGTGTCCACTCGACGAAATCGATGATCAACAGGACGACAGATCACACAGGTGATCCTGTCCCCTATTATCCCATAAGATTCTCGGCGAAGAACTAAAGTCAGTTTATTCCTGCCCGTAACGCTATCCTCTGTCATGTCTCTGGTTACTATTACATTACTATTATGCTACACCATTGCAACTTCACCGTCCTTCCGATTCCACGCAGAGAATGCACCAACTTTTGCACTATTGGAATAGCACATCAGCAGCATGCACAAAAAACACGTACCAGATGAATGCACTGTCTATTGAGACAAAAATATGTATTTTAAAGTAAGGTTGTAGTTTGCTGTTGCAGCGGCTCGGCGTTGCTGGGCTGTTGAAACACACTGAATAACACTCCGCAACGTTCATCGTCGTATTTATGGGCTGTGTCATCGAGTCTCTACTCTTACTCCATGCGACGTTGCCGGGGAACGGAACTGAGGGACCTTTCCAGTCACTCATCCAAAATACGAATGCAAACCTCGGACGCACTGAGCCGCATGCAATTCCTTGAGTCATTGTTCACAAAAACTTGGAACAAAATCTTTGACCGAAGGTTTCACTGAACTTTCGGTTAAAGATTGTGTTCCAAGTTTTTGTGAGCAATGTCTTTGCACATTTTTTAGTCCCAGCACATTGCAAAATGCTTCGGCGTCAGCGAGATTTCCGAAACAAGCCTCCAGTGCAGGATGTAGATTCTAGAACTTATACAATATGAAAACGTCTTCCTGGCTTCGTTTTAGCCCTCTTCGGTCCTGAAGCTTGGCAGCTGAACTATATCCAATGAGGAAATAATCCTATGATCTTCCACATCTTTAATTGTGACATGAAAGACGCTGGGTGGAAACTCAATTAACTATGTTTAGATAGTATAATCACGGCGATTTTGTTGCACAACAGCACCATGTCAAAGAGCAGTAAGCAGCCCGTGGAAAGCGAAATTGTGACTGGCATGGCTGTACACCGGCCTCGTATATTCGATTTTGGCTATTCCTTAGTTGGTTTAATAACCTCATAGACAGTTGTATAAGGGTACTGGCAGGATGCTTTTCAAATGACTAGCGATGTTGAGTTAACCACGTGGAATGGGAGGTACGATATAAAGGCGATGAATGATTTGCGTAGAGAGGGGACCACAGAACTACTACAGGAAATGCAGCCTACAACAAGAAAAGGCTCATTTGCGAAAATTTTCAGTTACGGTACTGAGCCCAACAGTGTTGTTCTGTACAATTCTCTTAACTTCCTGCAGCCTATATACAGGAACTAGTTTAGAGACCATCGCGGAACAACCCTCTCGGGCATTATCTCGTTGCAAAAGGATGATTCTAGGTGAGGGACAGTGGGAATATAAAAATTCTTTTCTAGGACGATCCGCATATGAGACAAAACAACGAAGACAGGATGTAGCATGTGGTACACAGTTGCCTTCACCAGTGTAACCTCCAAAGTTTCATACGAAGGAGCGCAACTCAGATGCTCCCACACTGCGACATCGAGACCTTCCGGGCAACGATTTTCGAACTTGCGGACTCTTTATCGATGTTACTACTTTCACTCAAGCTTTTGGAGGGTTACTCAGGGCCTTTACAAGTAAGGTAAGCAATAAACAAGGTTTCTTAATAGTGAATATGTAAAAGAACTTCAGAATTGTGGAAAGAACTCAAGCAAAAGCAACAGCTAGAAGTGGGACTGGAACCTTCAGAAGACCACCAGCTAACGATGACTGGTCCAAGTGAGCAGCGCCTGGACCCTCAGTTTTGATGCATGCAAAAAAGAAGATTTATAAAATGTCCCCGAGGCTTTTCTGAGAGCTAACAGTCACATCACGACCGATGTTTCATGGCTGATCAGAATTTCTCCATTTTACTATTCAAGCCATCATGGGAATGGTAGATAGCAGAACTGCCCAAGGATGTACAATCGGCAAGAATGAATAATTACATATTCCGAACAGGATGTAGACAAAGTCTTTCATCATGCCTTTTATGTAACGTCACACCAAAGATAGTCAATTCATTTCGACGCAAAACAAAAACAGCGCGTTTATTTTTTGAACTTTACAACAGGTGACTGAAGTTTGCAGACAGCAGTTTGCATCACTTTTTTCAGTTATGTATGGAACGACTTGCAACGACTTTACTGTGTACGATTGCTCGAAAAAATATTAATAATACGTGATGTTTGATGACACTCTTGCGCACAATCAGACTCACCTCTGCAATTCCCATGCAAGGACACACGGCATTAAAGATGTTGGGGTTGTATTATAGAATAATAAACTTTTTCACAATCAGTGAAAGTCTCCTTTCCCTTGTTCTTCACATCAAAAAGTAGTTTGCATTGGCAATGGACCCTAGCCTACGCTGTATATAGCTATTCGCCACAAGTAATGTACATCACCACCTTTCGTAGACGGTGTTATGAGAACGAGAAATCGCCCAGCAAGGGAATGACAATGGGTTGCCTCCCACTAAATGTTAGATGTATACCGCATAGCCGTGCATTTTTATGATCACCGGTTTTGAACCTGAATTGCAAAACCGTAAAAGTGCCTAGGACCAATATAGCAAGAGCGTTTCTTCGCTGTTATATAAGGCCTCGGCGAGCAAGCGAAAAAGTTGAGCGGTGCTGCTTTTCTAAAGCGATAACACTGCTGGTAAGACCATGGAGCATGCGCCAATTTTTCTATTGTATAAAAGCTTGCCAACTTACTCATCTTTTATGATCACCAGAAATGATTTCCCCTCAGAAGTTCCGTGCTTGTTTTTTGTACAAGAACTATGTTCGTGACAACGAACTTGCGCCTTACTCCGGTGGTGTTACGGTATTAACTAACAAACACATTATAAACGTACTGTCTCTTCAATCTAAAGAGAGTTGTCAGCATGAGAGCTCCTCACGATGAGAATAGAGAGCGATGAAATCTTATCATACTCATCACACTTCCCATCCGGGAATAGAAGAGCGATGTCATATTGGTAATTAGGCTGGTCAATCTGGAGATTCGGTTCTTTTTGTATTCCTATCAACGGACGATATTTCGCAGAAGTGGAGCAAAAACGCCTATCACATTCGGAAATGAACGAGTTTAGTTTGTCATTCGAAACATATCCGACGATGGTCCATTTTACTGTAGTTCAGAAATGAAGCTCATTGACGAATATGTTAAAGGCACAGTTCGCGATAGTTCAATGGGCGGGTATGTCAATGACGTGTCCGCCTCTCATTTGATGTCACGTCAGACAGTCTGAAGTGACATCGAATGAGAGGCGGGCACGTCATTGTCATACCCGCCCATTGAATTATCGCGAACTGTGCCGCCTTTAAGCTGGCTGCGAACAATCTTTTCGTTAGAATTATCTCGAGCTGGGGCCGCTGTTGGTGCTATCACCATGGAAGCAGGAAGGACCCGGATTATCGACCTCCAGAATATTCTAACATAAGTAGGTTGCAGCACACAGTACAAATGAAGCTATTAAATCGCTATATTAGCTTGTCTTCCTTCGGACTGACCTACTAGGATCAGCCCCACGATTACTCTGGAAGAGATTTTAACTACACAATGGGGACGATATTAGCGTTAACTTCCCAAGACACATCGCGGCAGCCGCACTAACCGAAATCTTTTAACACATTCGTTCCATCTTGGGGTGCAAGATGCCGCTCGAAATTCGCAAATCCATTTGAGCAAAAATTCTGTAGTTTTACTCGACTGGATTGGAGGCGAGTCTCTCTTGAAGTGGAAAAGGCGACGAGGGAACCTCGTCTAACTCCGGTGATTGTATAGGAGTGAAAGGGGTAGACGAGCAACAAAGCTCAAATCTGTTTTGCAAGCGTTTAGCACACATATCGTAAAAAACAAAGCAAGCGCATGCATCAGGGATCACAACTTTCAAATCATGGCTGTAAATCCATGCAAATATTAGGCTGGCACATGATCTCCAGAGCACTTTCAGAACTTTCGTTTTTACCTTTTTTGTTAGGCATATTTATTGAACCTTACATACACCATCGCAACCTACAGCATAGCGCCAACAGCTGTTCGACACCTTTTCTTAGGAGTTCCATTGCTTTGTGGTAAAAAAAGATGGGATGCCGATTGCGAGTTCACGTCTGTTGGCGTGTGATTATACTTCTAGGAACAGACCTAAAAAGCAGAAAGGTGGTAATCCGTGAATCCTACACCGAAAATCCACCAATGTTTGTTGAATGTGATCTCGCACGTAATCTGTTTAGTATTCCAAACAGCCAAATTTTTAAATTTAAGGAGGTGATTCCTAAGAATATGGGATCAAACGGCTTATTGCGGAGTTAACGTTATCTGCATGACCAGTACGCATGAGCTGAATGACCTTTGTGGATTGCGAAAGATGATGACAGCTCACCCAGCAAATGACAGAACTCCCGTTGCTTAAAGGCACGGTTCACGATAAAAAAGGTTACTGGGTTCTTCCTTCAGGAATACTCAGCCGCCGCGATCCTTTATTCAAGTTCCTACTCCTAAAGGCTGAAAAAGCTGGCTGAGCTACTTTTGCTGTTACTAAGGTTTTTGTTTATTTATGCTTAGAAGTGAATGAATTTTTGCTTACCATTCTCTGTTATTCGCACCAGGACCCACACGCGCGCAGTGAAACACACTGTTTAGCTCGTCCAGACGTCCTACTCTTCTTCATTTTTGTTTCATTCTCGTCCAGCCACCTTTTTCACGGTTTTTGGAACCTTTTTTCACTTTGGAAACGCAGTTTCTTCACCTTAGTCGCATTAGTTCCGATCTTGTCTTCTATTTTTCATCATAATCTGGATTACCCGAAATTATCGTGGACTGTGCCTTTAACAGATTATTACCGTAATTAATATGAAACGGGCCGGAAATCGTGTGCTAGCCCAGTACATCAGAAGGAGGAGACTTCTACCTCGTTTAATAATGTTTCACGGAAATGGAACGCAAACTTGCTAATAGATTATTCAATTTTTTTTTGAATGGCCGTTAGTATACCGCTCGTGGAAAGTAGGCAATAATACAGGTGAAGGAGCGCAAGCGTTCAGATAGCTATAGCCTTCCCTGATTATTCGGAAAGATAGTGGAATAGATTTTCTCGAGGCTTGCTTGAACAATGTAGGGGTAAAGGAATCGGTGTGACTGTTGTTTCTTCAAGGCCTACAAAGACCAGGACCAATGTTGATTACCTGCCGAATAGTTCCGCAGCTCTACTGAACTTCAAAACCTCACAGTGAACTTGCGTAAACTAAGAGAGACACCCAAATTACTGAACTTTTGAAGAAGATTAATCCCTGCTGACTCTGGTTCCACCAACGGGTGACCGCAAGCCCTTGCACATACTGCTTTGAGTGGGGCCATGGAGTTTAGCGGAGCAACTTACCGAAACGTGTGCCTTAGAAGTGGCAAACTATGAAGAGTCCCAGCAAAATACATCACACAATGAATGCCAGGTAAAAAGAAGCGAAGAGTCTCTTGACAGCGCTTTTCACATACTTCAGCAAATACTATGACGAAGAAGATCCTCGTTGTGCAGCAAAGAAAGGAAGAGAAAGTGTATGAAGATCCATCAAAAGAATCAATGAGGAAAGAACAACTACAGAATCTCTGAGAAAGTGAATGTGTAGCGTAGACATGGTACAATAAGGTATAGGAAGGATGGAAGCGGTAGCACATTAGGATTGAAACTGCCCGATACGAAAGACAACGTTTTATAGTATTCAAAAATTACGCAACACTTGATGAGATGGACATGCAAACGTTTCTGTACTGGAGCGAGTCATTTATTTGCACAGGATGCAGCGCATATTGGCCAAACCAATCTGACTTGACCGAGCCGAGAAATTCCCTTTCTGTGTACAGACGATCTTCTGTCTAAAGTCCAAGTACACAGATAACCGTTGAACCAATAAAGGAAATCCGTTCTCAAATCATGCCATACTAGTCTTACTGTTCTGGATGAAACAGACATTTAAGACAGCCAGACGTTTGAGTGAATAGATTAGTTTTTCTCAATGACTCCAACGTTACGTACTTGCTTACATTTACTCATCGTTTGGTTACAAAAACTATCAGAGAAAAAGCATCAGTCTGACAATCCTATCAGCTAGAAACGCAAAGGGAAAAAATGAGTGGTGCAATTTGCAAGGAATGAAAAGCTTTGGCAAAGGAAAGTGGTAATTTTTCCTTACGAAATACTAAGACAAATTGTTACGAAAATAGGAACGCGCTGCAAGTGCCCGTGTTTCGGCTCGTTTCGTAATCATGACAAATTCGGAGCACCAAGACAAGCACGCCAAAACCACTGGCGATGACATTCCCTACATGCCGCTGGACCACCGCTGGCACAACTGTACACATTAATGTGTTACATAACCGGTAGCTAAATAAGAAGCGATAGGCTTTATAAAGAATAAGGCTCGCAACTACATGAAAATATTCATTTAACCGTATAAGCGTTACACTGACATCATACCAACCTATCCTTGGCGCTTACTCCTAACTGTTACTACCTCAATTTGCTGTAGGTTTTCCTTTATTTCAATCGTAATTGCGGACGTATAGACGGTCAAACAAAGCCATACATCAAATCAGGCCTTCATATATAAGACCACGATTACCTACAGGCACGAAACTCTACTTTCAGGTACGGCCTGAGGTCAGTGAAGAATGTTATTATCTACTGTCTTCCTACGGTACAGTCACAGAGGGGAGAACGAATACTTCCAATACGCAGTTCACAGTATTTACCGTACAATATCTTTAACAGTTACTACTACCGATCGATCATCGTATCATGTGGCACTTGAATGTGGCCTGTCAGAATATATCAACAACCCAACTTTAAGTCCCCATCGCACTACATGTATCTCCTACCAAACTTGTACTGTAATTGCTTTTCCAAATGAGAACTCAGTGAGCATTTGCAAAAAACGATATACACAAAGCTAGGAGGGCCTGCGTGTGTTTATTTGTATTATGCTCTTTTTCTACCTACAATCTAAAGAATTGACTGGATTCGAAATGAGATTTTTTGCGTGGTCCATCGGGTTTTCCGACACCGAGTGCAATATTGATAGTATTTCAGCGGAAAAAAGCATACGATCTGCAACTGCTTCCAAAGCCAGACTTATCCAATTGCGTCAGGGGCAGCAGTTTGTGGTTGAAAACTATGAATATTGACATATTCGAGAGCTCACGGATCTGTGATCATTCCAGCAGAGAAGAGGCTGGGTGAATCTTAGCTCAATAGCGAAGTTTTACTAATCTTCAGGGATGAGCAGCTTTCCGCAGCCGGAAAACAGTCAGTACGAAAAAGTCGTAGAAACACCAATTCTCATAGAAACACTTTGAAAAATCTTTCTAGGAGTACCTCAATCGCGTTTTAGCCCAAAAGGGTAGAACTAACGATTAGGTGCAGCGTCAAAACGCAATACAAATGATGTAGATTGCTCCATAAGTCGAAAGTTTTGATAGACTGAAGCGTGACTTCGATAGGCGTGACCGTGTTTGCGATCAACCAATTTCAACAGTTCTCACAAGGTAACGAGCTCAACTTATTGGTTCCACTACTCAGTTGAGCAAACAGTTGAGGAAACGGGGAAAACTTCTTGGAGTAATGTCTCATTCACTGAAGAACATTCAACGCCGTTGTTGTGGTATTGCGAAGGATCAGACTAGATGAAGTTGGAAGCGCAGCTCCCAACACAACAACATTTTTTGCAACGAAACATCTTAACAACTCGAACTCTAGATGGTTAAATCTGCACACTTTTATACTGTACACATTTCGGTGTAAAGCCTACGAGGTGGAGCTGGGGCAGTGCCATCTGTGCGCTACCACACAAGTTTATCAAATCCCGCACCAATACCCTCTTAGGCCAACTTAGGAGGGTATTGGTGCGGGATCCTTTCAACCCTCAGTAGTAGGTTATTTAGTACCAGAATCCATTGAGAGAGTAGAATGACTAGAAGACTGATTTAACATTGGCAGGCCAGCGCAAGACACTGTATAGGCTAAATACGCGTTCTAATGCTATTACAACCCTAATGGAACTTCAAATATCTATTTCTCATCGTTCGATACGAACCGTTCAAGGATACTTTCGATTGTTTTTCATATACAGGGTGACTCACATGTAACACAGAAAACTAACATTAGAATTATACAAATCAAACCAACTAGGAAACATTTACTTCTACCCAGTCATCACTTAAATTGTAAACAATATATCACATCTCTCATTCAGAAAGACCACCCTTCGCCTTATAGGCACAGTTCACGATAATTTTGGGTAACCCAGATTATGATGGAAAATGGAAGATAAGATGGAAAACGGTGCGATGGAGGCGAAGGAACTGTTTGTATCGGTGTTTCCGAAATTAAAAAGGGGGCTGAACGAGAATGAGACCAGAAGAAGAAGAAGAACGGGGTGTTTGGACGAGCTACACACAGTGCGTCATTGCGTACGTGTGTGGGTCCTGGTGCAAATATGTGACCACGGTAAGCTAAAAATTCATCCGCTTATAAGCATAAATAAACAAAAAGACCTAGTTACAGCAAAAATAGCTCACCTTGTCCAGCCTTTTGAGGTAGGAAATTAAAAAGGGATCGCGGCAGCAAAAAGAATAAGGGAGGAAAAAAGAATGGGAGAAAAACGTCGTCTCATACTCGGCGATCAACTGATTGAGTGTGGGTCGTAGAACGAATACCGGCAATCTGTATTGCCTCGACACTCGTCCAACGTGACATCGATCGAGTGGCGGGAAAGCGAATCAAGACAGCAACAGGGCTTCCACTATGCCCTGACCGTAGAGATATGGAAGCGAGAGGGTCACTTCTACCATACATGGGGGGCGCTGAACATTCCTAAAGGAAGAACTCAGTAACCTTTTTTATCGTGAACCGTGCCTTTAATGCAAGCATCCATCCTCTTTCGTACGTTTTCAAGCATGCGCTCAATCACTTCCGGCGAAATTTCATCCCATGCTTTCACAGGTTTTTTTCAGACAGTTCAAATACCTCTCTCTTTCTGAAAAAGCAGGTCTTTTGCTCTAGAGTCGACCATACAGCAAAACAAAAAGAATTGAGATTGGGGAGTTTGAAGACCGATCCTCCTTCGTCCAAAGATCCGAAAGCATGATCTCGCATTGTTGCAATGCCTTCTTTGCGCTGTGGACTGGTGTCCAGTCCTGCTAAGAGTTTCACTTGACGTTCTTCTCGGCGTAAGGGATCACCGTATCTTCCAGCTCAGAACCTCATTAGTCGATTCTTCATTGTCCGTCACGCTTCATGTGGGTCACCTTGTATATAGTGCAAAAGTATCTTGGCAGAAATCAACCTATAATAAACACGAACCAGACACCCAAGGGGCTTACGTCCTTACAACCCCTTTCCGCCTTCTTTGCACCACACACCTCTTCTACCCAGAACATCGTTAAGAAATCGAGAAAACTCTAAGTTGGACTGACAGGTTTCCACTCTGCAAAGCACGAGCCACGCGCACGGCGGTTCATACCATGCCTGCTTTTTAACGTTTTTTTCTTGCGCTACGACAGTGCTGAACGCGCCTTTTCAGCTTGTCTGCTCCCTTCAGCTTATTGATTAAATAATCATTACCTTCCAGTCGTGTAGTACAAATTATACCGCCATGCTTATTTGCTATGGAGAACCAATGGATCATGCCTCGCTCTTGTATGCAAGTTCCCATAATGAAGAAGTGAACTTCATCTTCAGCAAAGAATCGATCACACACTCGGCAAACAACGTCATAGTGGTAATCAGTCCATAAGCGAAAGGGAAGCTGGGCGGACGAGTTTATTTTTGTGATTTCCGACATGGCTTAGCAAAATTCGAAGTTTGTAAGCGCAGACGATGCCGATTACGACAACAGCGACTGCAAATTGCACTTTGCACGTCGCGGACTAATCGCGAAGTCTGCTCAAAGCGGACTCTGTGAAAAAACCTGATGCGTTGCACTTACTGAAATCCAGTTCATTACACAAAAACTAACTAATCCTTGCTGATAATGGGCATGTTGAAAAAGCCAACACTCTCGCAGAACAAATCACAATTTAGTGCGACTTGTCCTTAGTTCATTTGGTTGGGTACGCGAATACTTGGGGATTATGCTTTCATTAGGTTCTCTGCAGCTTCATATAAATAGAAAAGGCCAACTGTGATCCAAAAACATACTTTTTCATGTGGAGACCTACTAGGTGAGGATCGCCGAAACCAGGCAGTTTACAGTTGCTTGATTTGGACAATCTTCAAAGATAGCAATCCTTTGACGTAAAAGAGATGCTCGACCAATGGTTGAACACAGGAAGGTTAATTTGAACATATATGAATAGAGGCTTTTCGTTCAAGGGAGGAACATATCGGAAACAGGGTCGAATTTTCATTGTTCTATTTGATTCTTTTGGAATGAACTTGAATGATGGCAACTCAAATGAAAAAAGATGCCACTGAACAAGGATAGTGTCTGGTAGATCGCAAAGGGATAGATTGGAACATTTGGCGAACATAAAGTCAGCACCGACTTTGATGAAAAAATATGAAGGACTGCAGACCGATGTCCTCGAAGGTAAACGATTTCTTATTGGAAGGGACTCAGGGTTCAAAGTCCAGAAAACAAAAAAATAAGAAAGAAACCAATGGAAAGAAGATATGAATAAAAATTAATCAGAAGCGATGATGTTACACTACGCTTCATAGAGATAAGAGATTAAAATGTTCTAGCGAAAAAATCGAGACAAAGCGAGATCTCCAGCTTCATGGCAACAATCTGAAAAGGTAAAAAAAAAGACAAGAAAGACAGCACCTGTGCAGACGATTCCAGATAAGCTCATCACCAGTGATCGTTTGAAGATTCCTTTTGGTGTCGATTGCCATCCGCCTACCCTAGAATCGAAATTTCATAGTAGTCGCTAAATACGAAAAGATTAGTTACATTTCTTTTCAAGTCAGAAAAGCGAATGCGCTTCGTGTAATGTCGAAGCCTTGTAGATGTACAAAGTATATTATCTTGCAATTCTGGTACTGTGACTTCCGAGTAAGGTGAACATTTCTCTCCCCATGCCCAGCCAGTTTGCTCTAATGGAGATGGATTCGTAGCGCAGTAGCTCAGTTGTAACCAACTCTTCAGTCGCGGCCATTGAGAACCTCTTATCAACAAAAATAGTGATATTGACAGGTTGTTCCAACATGCTAATCCATGTGCAATGGTAGCAACCAGTAATGTTGAAGGGATGCTATACACTCTTACAATATCTTGTTCGACTCTTCTCTGCTTTGTTATGCAACTTGCCTTTTCACCTATCAGAAGGACAACGCATGCATATAACGAAACCAGTTTTCTAAGATGAAAAAAGGAAATAGGCACCTATTTGTGAAGAAATGTTCATAAAGCACAGATAGAGTGATTATAGATGCTTTTTAAAGTGTTCCCATGAAGAAACAAGAAACAGTCTCGAGAGAAAAAGACTACCAAATCTCTCGACTGTGAGCCAGCAGCACTTAATCGACTTATCCTTAAATGGAATACTGATGTTCGAGCTCAGAGCTTTAAAAGCTGGATCAAGTGTAGGTCGGTGAGTCCTAATGGGGTTGGGAGAGGGTGAGAAATTCGTTGTGCAAATCTAAGTTGCTAATATTACTCTGCTATTATTAGCGCATGATAATTCTTAGAAGCTGTCTATAGGTAACGAAGATAACGATATTTCGGGTATGCGTTGTCTCACGCGAAGTTGCGAAAAGCAAAAGCGCACACGTTTAAAAAAATCTGATGAGAACCTCACATTATGACATCACGTCTGCTTGTCGAATACCGAAGCAATGTATATTCGATGAGTATCTCTATTAATTCAAGGATATTGCTTTGATGGACGATGATGAAAAAAAAACAACCCATCGGTTTCCAGTGTTAATCTTGTGACCGAACAACCAGCTACACCCCCCCCCCCCCCCCCTCTCCCTCCTTCCCCTTTACAACGCCAAATTACTTTTGTTCTGTTCACAGCCAAAAAAAGCGCTATTTGTTTGTTCAAAGCTAATAGAATGCTCAATAAAAAAAACAAACCGTTTTATCTGTAGGTCTAAACCAGCCAGTTGGCAATCGGCCGGCCATGCTTGCATACTGAGGCCGCATCGCATCATCTTGAGACATTTCGTTTTCAAAAGTTGCCGCGGCCATACTCTTAAAAAAAGATGGAAAATGAAGGTTTTATTCGTGATAGAAAGCAGTCGAATCAAATAATCGGGATACTTCGAAAACGTTCACCAAATAATCCACAACCTGTCCCTCAAGCCTGCAACTGCATTCACCTAATAAGTATTCAACGCTTCGTGCCGAAAAAATCTTCACATTATAGTTGAAACCTTTTAAGTATGAACTTTCGACAATTTTCTAGTCCAGCGAATTATAGCTAGTTAGAGCCGAATCCGAGTAACGGACATTTCGTTAAATCTTCCAGCACCCGCGAGTTTGCCCATTTACGAGGCAGGAGAGCAAGCGAGGGTATTCGCCCGTGCACTCCTAATATGCTGTGTATGCATTTTCTCACATTCTCGGAGCTCACATGTGAAACGTAGAACAGGTAATCACCCAGACACACCGATGACTTTCGAGTCTGGTTGGAGCAAGTTGACCCGAGTTCCAACTAGCGGAACAATTCTGAGTAGAGCATGGTTGGCAACATTTCAGAAAGTTCCCTCAAGAACGCCAACCTATCGAAACGTCAATATCGCCTACTGAGAGAATGAGCTCAGCAGCACTGGAGTCTTAATGATGGAATATGCACAACAAGTCATTAGCGCCATGTCACTACTTATAAATGAAAAACATTAGGCAATGATAGGACTTGATAAGGAGCGGTGGCAACGAAGTGACACAAAAGTGGTCAACACTATCTGTGGAACGAAAAAACGGTGGCAGGCGACAGAGTTCTGGCAAACTGAATGAATCGAAGGATTCGAAACGTAGGAAAATCTACACTCGAAAACCTGTCTCTGACATAAATAGAAGATTGCCTGAAAGGATCATTAGCATCGTGAGAGAATGTACCGTGCGAAGGCTATTATTGGCAACTAGCACCCTTACTATTAGGTTGTCGGAAAAGTATTTGCGCCTTTTGCAATTTTTTTTTAGAATTTATTTTTTTCCTTCATAGTAACGAACAAATAACAAATATATGCACCATTGTTATCGACAAGGTATTGCCATTCATCAGGCAACTTGTGGTTCCTGCTTGCGTGGAATTCCTGAAGTTTTGAGGAGGAAAACTCGTCAAAGTACGTCTCGAGTTGATCCACATAATCGAACTTCCTATTTTTCGGATGGTCCGACAGCGACAGGAGCAGATGACAATCCATTGGAGTTAGGTCTGGTGAACACGATGGGTGGGCCAGAACATGCCATCTCAGGCTTTGAAGCTTCTTCTGGGTCTCCTTCGAAAAGTGTCGGCGAGCACTGTCTTGGAGAAAATAGACTTTCCGGGGTTTCTCTCCTAGAGGTGCAGCAATCCGGTCCACAGAGCACACTGGGCTTCAGTGCTGACAGCGGAGTTTGGTGGTAGAAAGTCCCCGTGAATGATCCAGTTGAATGGCTTCAAACGCTTGGCATTGCCTTCAGAGGTAAGAATTCTGGATTGGAGGCCGGGATTCATGCTCTAAGCATCTAAGCCACTGGCGCTTCCTCGTGTGGTTTAAGTTGGGAACACACTTCTCGTCGCCAGTGATTAAGTCTTCCAGCCATGCGAAGGTGCGTCGGAAAGTCATCAAGTTTAGGCATGAATCCCTCTTCACTTGGAGGTCGTGACCACCCAGATCAAAACTTATCCATATCTCCGAATCTCCATGGCTCTCCAAGGCAATGCAAATGGAGAGCTGTTGTGTCGTGATTGCTATGAGCTCCTGTTTCAGCTGATTGGCACTAAACCTGGAATCTTCTCCAACCAGCTTCAGGAGATAGCCACCATTGAGCTCAGCTAGTCTCCTAGATCGTGGTTCTTCGGTCCAGCCAAAGTGGCCATTTTTGAACTTCTTGTACCAAATTCCTGATGTGCTATTAGAGACAATGAATGGTCCTATCGCATCGCATATTCCCCCTGTCGCTCAATTTGGATTAACGTTTTTTTCTGAACTTATAAAGCGAAGGCAGTTTGACTCGCTTCGGGTCGAGAGCGATTCTTGCAGCCATAACCGTTGCGAAATGCTACGGCAGATGTGCTGTGGAGAGCGCATTGACCTGCACTTACACATATTTCGCAGTGAAGGTTTAGAGGAATCCCCAAAGATTTCACAATATGGAAACCAAAATGCGCAAATACTTTCCCGACAACCTAATATAAAGTTAAGCGCTATAAAACGTGTGCTAGGGATGGCCGTTTGCAAAAGTTTGCAACGAGCGTGAGTAATCCCTTATCCGTCCTATGCACACTCTTCTACGACCCTGACACAATCCCATGCCAACCATAAAGCTGAATAAATCTGTTGAAAGCTTCCAAATTACCACGAAATTCATATACTCCCATGGCAGGAATCGCCGCTCACAACAGCTATGAACTCCAATCAATGATAAATTCTCATGCATGCAGCTGTTCGCCTATTGAGCGAAAAAAATTGCGAGCGAACGGATAGTGAGAAATGAGAGGAATGATCAGCGATAAAAATAGGCGATCTGCAAATACGCTAGCAAGGAGGGAATGACACTAAGCAAGATATGGGTAAGTGAAGTTGACCGAGGTACTTACTTATTATACCCACTTACCCAGAAACTTGTGTGATACAGACTGAATTACAGAAATCTGAAAGCCCGGAAGAATAGGCTGAATCTTGAAGTTCAGAGACCGTAATAGACAATCTTAACAGAAGAGAATATATTTTTGAAAGATCACAGATTTAGATGAAAGATGAATCTATCTGGCGTTTAAACAGGGGGGGGGGGGGGGGGGGGGTGAGATTCGTAAATGCAAGTAGTACCAGAACTGGACCAAGTGAACTATATGGTGAGCAAGTTTCTCGATACGTTCAAAAAGGTTAGGCTTGAAAAGACGATGACTTGATGACAACTTTTACAAAGAGAACCTCATCACAGACTAAGATTAGGGGTTTTCATATAACGGCGAAACGGTTCAAATGAACAATGAGACAAGAGTGAGTATGATAGTCCCACAATGTGAAGCCAAAAGATAAATCCTGTGACCGATAAGGAAGCGAAACTAGCAAAGAAATGGGCAGGTAGTGCGCTGTAATGTGACAGTCCACCCTTTAAACCGTTGAATAAGATGCTCCGGTGGTATTTTAATCTTCACGGCGCAACACTATTATGAATACACCATATTCACTTCATTACCGGATTTGGTGAACAATGTCTGAACAACTCAGTTTACGCAATTCGAGAAAGAAATCATACTTGAGGTAGCCAAGCCCTTACGATTCAAAAGCAGAAAAGGAATTGGAGAAGATCCGAAGCCCCTATCGAAAGAAGAAGCATCCTTCTAGGCTTATAAAACAGCCTTCTATAGATGACGTTGCGAGATCGACCGAGTGTGAACAAACAGATGTAAATAATATCACTCTCTTTGGGCAATAACTTCGATAATGAATAAATATCTGAACGGAGGAATTAATCGCTTGAGATCAATGCGCTTTTTCTATTTCTTCGCTTTATAGCTATCTCTAGTTTTAGACAGCCACAAAAAGAATAGGTTTCCCCGTTTTTTAGCGGACTAGCGGATTGAACAGGTCGCTCTGATTCTAAACAAAATCTAAGACTGGTATTTTGCTACGTGAATACACACATTGCCGAAAAGAGTGATTTCTGCCTTAACTGTCTTTTAATGAGGTTGTTAGGTACATTGATACGTTGTTCCAGACGGGATCAGCAACTCATATGGAGACAAAACTACCAAGATGGGATAACGACAGTAATCGTTCCATGATATTTGATGAGATTACCAGGTCGGCTAAAGCTGCACCAGATCCGGCTTTGCCACCCCTCAATGCAGCATATTTGTCCAAAATATATTCTGCCGAATATCCCGCCTACTTCGAGATTCACTATGGAGGTCAGGAACCATCCTGGCAAAAAAGTCTACAGGCAGAGTAGCGATATTAAAAGGTCAAGAACATCACATCAGCGGCCACACATGATTCTGTACGAGATGGAACTCTCTGACTTTGCATCACGCTGTCTTTGCAATGCTGACGTGGCAGTGATCAGCGATCACGACAAGCTACGTGTATGAATCTGGCCGAGGTGGAATGTAGGAGATGACGTAGCCTTTGGTCAAACTCAATTTTAAGCCTTAGCTTCCGCTGTAGTGATACACAAACACATTTACAAACAGAAATTTCAGGTAAGCTTCCAAGCAGAACTTGCGCACTTCTAAGGAATATAACAAAAACAAATTTCTTCTTCTTTGGCACAAATCCTCAACCCCTTAAGGATTTGTATACGGCCAAAGAAGAAGAAGGAAGTTTGGTATGCACCAGTTTTTTCTTATGATGAGAAAATGCCCACGACTTGAAATAGATCGAAATATCTTCAGCGCTATTCGTGTGCAAAATATCATAAAACTTATTCAGATACAAGTGCTTCGAACTCATTCCCCTAAACATAAACAAAAAACTGTACTTGATGCCATTATGGAGTGCAACCGCTGGGTCATTTTTTAACTGGTTCCATATTAATTGCAAATGCGTCCATGAAAGCAAAGATGCATCAGCCTCCAACCACTGACAAAACGCAAAAGGCCTCGAAACCACTCCGATATGGGGCACTCCGGATTAAACCTGACTAATCACAGTGACATGCGGTGCTATTCCCGCAAGCATTGCATTTTGTTTCTTCACTTCTTGCATAGTCTTAGGATGATGAATCAGCGTACATGAAAAAGTGAGAATAGGCACGCCCACAACTAACCTGCAATTTCTCCTTCATTGCTGTAAGGGCTTGCAGGAAAAATTCATAGTTTTGAATAATGTATGTCATATCATTGCTAACCACAATAAAAGAATATAGTCGATGGAAACCACGAGCTTTAGAATCTCGCAACCTGAAAAAAAGCAAAGTCGAAAATCGATAAAATTGTAGGTCATGGCATGACGTGTTAATGAAATCGTTACCTAAAAGTAAGCGAAAAACAATAGCCATTGTCCGCATCGCCAAAGAACACAGATCCGTCCACGTCATTTCCTCCGCTTTCATCCGCATCATCCGCTGCTGTTCCATCCCATCGCATTGGATTCACGCGTACCGCTGAATTACGGACGAGAGCTATGCCTTACACATGACGGAATCGGGCGAGACGGGCATTAGGAACGATTTCGAGTAATCGATTTGCCGCACGCGGCTGTCGCGGACCACTCATTCGCCGTTATTACAGCTCTGGCGTTCCTTTTACAGCTCAATCGATATGCGCTCATTATTTTATGCATAATTCTACTACTAGTACTTTTGCTCTTGTACTTCTTACCTACTGCTGCATCCTGCTACATTCCTTCGCGCGCGAAACGCGACGTCCCTCTCACCGCGACGCGACATTTTCGTTCCTACTGCATCACACCCCGGAATCGGAAAGATACTCACCGGAAGTGACTGCAAGTACTTGTCTAAGCGGAGAGGGAGTCCCTTTACGCGGTGCAGAAATTTCACAACTTAATGAGCGCAAACAAGCGTTTCGAACGCGCTCATAGACTCGTTCTTTCAACGGTATCTGAAAAAATAGAAATCTTGTTTACGTACGAAGATATGTTTGAATGCTTATCCGGCATGAATCCATCTATGAAAGCCGGCCCGGGCACGAGCCAATACTTTCCACCTCCCAAACGAATTATCTCAATTATTCGAGCCAGAAGGAGAAAAAGCCGTTTCGTAAACATATTTAAACGAATAAAAGATGGGGAATGTACAAAATTCCACATTTTTCTACTTTCAAGCCCCTCATAGGAAAACGTCGCCTCTGATCTGTGAGATTTTCACGAGTGAGAAGAAAATATTGAACCTGTATTTCTCTCTAGGAATGTCCGAGGTACATATTGGAGCGATGGTTTTGTACCAAAAAGCACTACAAAGATTTGCCAGGATTCATGAAAAATGTGCTAATTGGGCGATTAACCTAACACCGTTCACCTGAATACTACAAGAACTACTACCCAATAATCTCCCAGCAATTAGGACTGTAGATACTCACAGCAGTACAATAATAAACGCGCTCAACTTGCTATACATTGTCACAAGAAAAATATTCAAAACGAAGCTTACCTGAGTACTTATGTAGCTAGTTTTATTTTCATGGTCGTTCGAAAGCAAACATGGCTGGTTGATATTACCGAAGGATGTGCAAGCATTACACCTGAACATGAATGAAATGGTAATTAATCGTAAGAGTCAATAGAAAGAAGCGAAAAATTTAATTCTGGACAAAAAAAGGATCACAAAAAGTCAATTGACAAGACCAAAAAGAACTCGCCTTTCCTCAGGGTCTTCTAGAATTTCCGGAGTACAGTCTCCATAATAGATAGGGCCATCGTGTTCGCCATCGGTTCCAGGTGAGATCTGATCAAATTCTATTCTCTTGTCCTGTGAGATCAACAATTAAAATAAAAAATTATAAAGCGCATTATCAACACAAAATTGGAGCGCTTGAAGCAGATGCAATATTAGGCGAGGATATTGAGAATAAAAACACGAGAAAAGGCAATACATAGCATTATCCTCTAACTCAATTTATTCTACTTTCCAGAATTCCTCTTATTTCCTACATCACTCTCAATTGGTAACCTGCAAAAAATAAAAAGTGAAAGCAAGTTAATCAGAAAAAGTGATTGTTTCAGTCAACGAAGGCTTCTTTCTTAAACAAACGTTAAATCTTGTTGACCTTCATTACATTTTACCAACCTTCCCATTCTTGGCAACACTATAAAAACTTCAGTAACTAGGTGCCTAAATGGGGCAAGGGTAAAAACGAATATAGCAGTAATGCACAATAACGGTGGGAAATACTCGTTAATGAAGAAGGAAAGGACCACGAAAACCCGAATTAACAGCAGCTTCTTTAAAATCGTGGGCAACACTCGTAATGGGGATTAGGAGGACTAAGAAGGTATCTCGGAAAAGTTGCAACTATTTATTGCGTAAATTCGTGGCGTTTTCCACTATCGTAAAGTGACTGCAGAAAATAATTCATTCCTTTTCGACACTAAATGCGGGTTTTGGTTTTTAAATAATGCCAAGTGATTCCTTTGATTTTGCGAAAATGGCGAAAACAACCGACTTGAAAACATCGATCTTTCTGATTTCTGGATACCCCTGATAACTTTGTAGTCACTTTCCAACTAAACCGGACCATGAGAGCAAGTTGTTCCTGGCCAGCCATCGCTGTCTGGGCAAGAGATAATTTTAGTACCTCCAAACCACTCTCAGCATCAACTTTCCCCAATTATTGGGGAAAGAAATTGCTTCCACGTTCGGTAAAATTCCTTTGATGATCCAAAAGACTAAACGAACCATTTAAACTAGTCTAGTTTGAATTCAATGACGCACCGCACAGAGAAGAAATCAAGTTGAGGTTTTTGCAGAAATATCCGAATCTGACGAGGTTCTTCTCGTAGACAATTTGCCATCTTAGAAGTGTAAATTTCTGCTTTTTTACGACCTTTATGGATGGGGAGGAATGCCAGTTTTGGGCCAAATCAGAGAACAATTAAAGGTAAATTATAGGTAAAATTCCTGAAGGCGGAAGGAACAAGACATTCGTAAAACTTAGGAAGCAACAAAAAAAANAAAAAAAAGTGATAATTCAAGGGATCGTTAGAATAAAATTTATCGTTCAAAAAAATCCTGAAATAACTCACCTGGCAAGCTGCACTTGACAACGACACTGAACTGGATGAAGCCGAAGGTAAACTACGCATCGGCTGGGTGATCATCATCACCCTTGGGCCGTGATTCTCGCAAAAATGACACAGAGCAATCACCGCTTGCATGACATTTGATCCCTATTGCAATCTGCAAGTTGAGCGATGATAACTATGTTCAGCACACAAATGCATCCACAAAAATGCATGATAATTGGTAGCAACGTGAAAAAAAAACGGAACTTTAGTAATTACGAGGACGAAGAGTCTCTAGGTGTGGCAAAAGAGCCACCACTGGTACAAAAACACCAATCAGAACTGAAATACAAATATACCAAATAGGAAAACTGGCAAACAGTGAATAACGCTAGATCACCGCAGGTACAGAGAAAGACATAAGCCCGATTCGTGGGGCGTTTGCGTTCACCCACACTCTTCACTCACCTCCTCCGTCCGTCACGTGCACCACTGGCGCATACAGCGTGCATGTGCACTCGTGCAGCGCTCCTTGAGCTGACGGCATTCTGGCTCACTAACCCACCGGGTTTCTTCCATCCCATATCACCCATACGAAATATCTTTCTATAAGTGCACTGAAAGTTCAGTATTGGGAAAGTCGAAATTCGTCGGTGCGAGTGTACTTTGAGCGATCGGCTATCGGCCAAACGCGGTGCCGCGCGCGTCGATGTGCAGCAAGCTTCGCGAAACGGACGAGATCGTTGTTTGGATTGGAGCGCGTTCAACGTCCACGTTGTTCGGAGCTCGTTGATAGTCCGGAATTTTGAAGGGTTTTAGTTGACTGAGCATGTCCTTAGTGGTGGAATAAAGCTGTTCGTAACCTATATGACGTGCTGTGTTTAGTTAGCAAGAGTGGGTGATATATGTGCTGCAATTTTGCTGAAGTGGCTCGCTAGCGATGTCGCTCCCACCATGTCCTATTAACACATGTCACGGAAGACTTCAGCGTTTCCTACAAATGAGGGACTTAAGTCAGAAGAAATAATAATTGTCTTCCTCAACTCCTCACTCTGGAATCACCCATGTGTTCATCTCTCAATCGCGACAAACACTTTCATCTTTTGGACCACCTGCAGTCCGGCGAATTCCTCGAGCAGGCGCCAGTGGCGTCTACATTCGTTCTCGTCGTAGGCCAGAGTGGTCCAGTGGATCGTCCTCGCTCGAGGGGTACGAGGCATAGCGTTTCTTTGGTCCAGAGCTTTCGTGACGAGTTCTGACATTGCGCTGGCGGCTGCCCTGGTGTTCGTTTGACATTCCGAAGGATCCTTTCCGTGAGCGCCCTTGTCTAATGGTCTTTCGTGGAGTCCTAGTCTTCGAGGCGTACGTCAAAGCAGTAAGGACCGCATTGTCGTAAGGTGAGCGCAAAGCCGGATGTTCTTTTTCTTGTTCTCTATCTCCTCTATGTTCCTAAATGCTCCCCACGCCACCTTCTGCTCAGCTCCGAAGCTAAGCAGTTCCGTCATGTTGACTTCCCGACCTAGAAACACGTAACCAAGCGTTCGGAGATAACCGTTCCTTAACGTAAAGAGAGCATCAGGTACCAATCCGTTTCTCCATCTTTGCTAAATTCAGTCTAAAGCCGACCAGCAGCAGAGCCGAATGCTGGCTGAACCCGACACTAGCGCTGTGGGATTCGGCCAGCATTCGTTACGCCTACTCGATGTTTGGTATTTTACATAAGTACGATTTCGTCTGCGAAGTGATGATGTTGAAGGTAGCGGCCGTTAATATTCACTTCCAACTCTCCCCTTTTCGAGTGACGCAAGATGTTCTCGCACCGAAAAGTTTGGCTTCGATGGTACCGCCCTGCCCGATCTCTTCCTCTAGTTGACGATGACTTTCCTGTAAGTAGCAGAATCCTGGTAGCGAAGTTGTTGTAGAGCCTTGTAAACTGTGTAGGAACACCGTAGTTGCACAGGGCTTAGCTACCGCTTCTGTTCCAACGGTATCAAAGATCTTATTCGAAGTGTAAATGTGGTTGAATGTACTGAACTCCTTGGAAACCCGCTTGCTCGCACGGCTGTGAGGTAATGCGTGAAAGGTCTAGCCAGAGATCTGATGACCCTATATAAACGGTGAAAGGCTCCTTATATGTTCTAGCTGAATCTTGTCAGGATCGGGCATCATAAATGTTTTCATTTACGGGATGGCATGTCAAATTTCGGAAGGAAGAACCAAAGGAAGGACATATCCGTCCTGTCCAAGATGATAGGTAGGCAGTTAGAATTGGCTGTCGAAGCGATCTGAGTGGAAGTCATAGATGACCTCGACCATCGTCCTCCGAGATGTAGTAACACTCCCGTAAGGACGACAAAGGGAACTCATCGTGGTATTGTGATTGGCAGCGTTCCGGCGGGATTTGCGAATGTCTTGGTAGCCAGAATTACTGCTCTTCTTTCTGTGAGATCCTGTACCGCTTCTCTGCATAGCTTCCCAAGTTCGGACGTTGTTTTATGATTGCCATCAGCTCGCACAACTTCACGATGGGGTGCCACCTCTGAAGTTTTCGAAGAGAGGTCTCTTGGCGACCTGTAGGGCCTCTGTTCTCCGATCACTATCGTGCAGATATTTGATGAGCCGGTTGTATCCTTTATCGATATTCTCCCAACGGAATCTCCCCAGGAACTCGCAAAGGAAACGAACTGGTCCTACTTGATGACAGACTTAGGGTTTCGTTCCCCTGAACTTCACAGCTCCATCTCCACGCATTGGAAACCGAATCTAGTGCACGGGAAACGATTGTCCAATCTCTTTGTAGCTGTAGAATCTGTATAACTTTAAAACAACAGCGGCGTCAGTCAGGCAGAAGGCAAACTTCCGATTGACGATGATGTGATCTATTTCATTATGGAACTGTCCACAAGGTGAATCTCTAACTATCGCGAATGAAACGGTTTCAGGAGAAAGGGAACTGCGAAATACCATGAGTAGTGTAGGTGGGCATGATAAACTCGGACAGTAAACACTGATCAATCTGGTCTGAAGGATGCTCTCATGCATTCGACTCCCATTCATAATCGTAGTGGCGTATGTGGCCCATACAATAACTTGCGATGGCCAGCCTATGTACAAGTCAGTGCTTTTATCCTCCAAGACAAGTCTGATACCAATTCACTGACACCGGAGCGATGGAAGGCTTGGTTGGCCTAGGTGGATATCGATCTGGGATTCGAACCCATGGCCATGCGTGTGTGAAGTGCTCCCCTTGCCACTGCACCACATCCGCCCTAACAACGAGCCTTCTCTTCCTGTCCTTATTCCTCGCCTTTTGACATTCGAATTATTTTTCTCTCCTTCTATAAAAGGGACAGTTTTTATGAACAACACTGACGCTAACTGGTAATAGTTACTTGCGCAGGTGCGAAAAAGTTATAGAATCGACTTATTCAAAATTGAATCATATAAATGGATAAGTGGAAGGTGTACACTATCCAGCTGATTTGTGAATTTATCCACAGTGTGACCATGCAGCCCTTACTTAACGTGCTGTCGTGTCCTGACCCGAACGAATGGCAGCCATCCGAGACAGCGGTCGCTTACCCTGAACCTCGGCTTCATTGCCTCCCTTATCGAATGATTCTATGGTCTTCTCAGGGCGTGCTCGAACCATTGCAGACGCTGCTCTCTCACCTTCATGTGAACAGGGGCCAATGCTTAGCCGCCCTGACACCTTAGTTTCTGATCCACTGCAGTGCGTTCAGTCGCTTGCCCATCTGAGCATCCCCATTTCTGTGAAGTGGTCTTCATGGTTTTTACTTACGGCCGATACTCGCTGCCGTAGAGCATCATGGGCCTTACCACTGTCCGATAAACCATCTCTTTGAGCGTAATGGAGCACCAGCGGTTGGAGAGGTTACCGGTGCACTCCCTCCACGTGCATACATTTATTCGGCGTTCACCCTTCTATCAGTGGCTACATCACTCCACAGGTACTGGAGAAGCACCTTTTCGAAGGCTCCCCCGAGACCATCTACGATTCACCCTGTGCACCACTTATAGCTGACGAACTTGGTCTTCATGGCGTTCAGGCGGAAGCCTCTTCTCCTATGGGATTTTCTGCCATCCTACAGCTCGTCCTAGACTTCCTCTGTACGCTAGGCTAGCGATATCATTAGTGTAAAAGATGGTCTTCGGCGGTCCAGTTGTTTTGTGATGAGGTCCACCGAAAGTATGAAGAGGAAAGGGCGCAGAGTTCATTCGTGATGTACCTCAACCGTGACACCTATTGATTCGGAGGCCGTAGGGAGGGGTGTGGTGCGATTCACGCGTCAATATAATGAGGTCATCGCACAAAATGCGCTAAAACATCATGCCTACCATCATAATGGAAGAAATAAGAACTTATAAGTAAAATAAGTAAAGAAGTGACCGACTATGCACGTTTACAGAAGGATTGCGTTTTATAGGATCAAAAAATTTGAAGCTATTCTTATTTTGAACGTTTGACAAGTAAATTGTTGACCTATGAGGTGAATTCTCAACCTCGAAGGGGCTTTTTTGCCATAGTAAGGAGATTTGCTTTATTAATGGTGAAGCCGTGGACTACTGCAAGTTTATTTGGTCCATCTCAGCAGAAGAGTACTGGAGTAAGTGATGCGTGCGCGAGATCTGTAATGGGGTCACGCGTGAATCGCGCGCCTCCCCCCCCCCCCCCCCCCCCCCCCGTAAGGAGAGCGTATTGTTGACGTAGAGCTATCGCGCATGTCCTTGACTAGGGAGATCATGTGTTCTAGAACGTTTCTTTCTCAGGCGCTCTCCAAAGGAGTCATTAGCCTTGGAATCCTGCAATGACTTCACCAGATCGAGAAAGGCTGAGTAGCACAGTCTACGCTTTTCTCGATACTTATCAATTAATCGTTTAGCTATAAAGATGGCATCCGTTGTGAAACTTTCGGACATAGAACCGGGTTGCTCCTGTGAGATCGGGGCCATCTCCCTCAAATTTGATTCGTACAGTCTCATTATGTGAGCGGTCAATGCGACCACTCAGTAGTTGCAACACCAGACCTCGTAATGGCAGTTCTTCTCCTCCACGCATCCGGGGTTCCACCTTTGGTGGTCAAACTGTTCAGAAATGAGATGAGCCATTTTATCCCGTGCATTTCAAGTGTCTTCCATATCTCGACTGGTGCTAGATCCTGGCCAGTTGCCTACCCAACCTTAGCCTTTCCTATTGCTCTACGCACCTCACCCTCTGTTCAGAGTTTCACAACTTGGTGTGTTGGTTTGTTGGTTTGAGTGTTTGTCGGTTTCTCGGTCTGTCCGTCCGTAAAACTTTATGATTATGATGGAGGGCGTGACATGGAAAACCCAGCTTTCACATTTCCTCTTTATAGATAAAGCTGTAAATTGGTTGGTAGGTTAATAAATCGAGTGCTGCTTAGTAAAGTGAGTAATTTGGAGTTAAGTGGGTACTTCAAAACTGTGATTTCGATCTGTATTAGGATCGCGCTAATAGGTAGGGTATGTCTATACAAAAATTGGAGGTATTTATAATAATGTAGTTGAAAGACCTCGCTTTTTCCAACACTGTGCACTAGAAATGAGGAGGTCAACCCATAATTGTACTCGGGAACGTTTCTTAGCCGAAATCAAACAGTTTTTTTTTGACCTGAGCATCAGGAGGGAAGAGCACAGGGGTGAGTGAACCACCATATTATAAACTACTCAACTGATACCTTATCCTAGCTCCAATGTCGGCTACTTATCCTTCTTCGCACTAAAGTTCTCATTGTTGAATAACAGCGAAGCCCTCCCCCCTACCCCCTCCTCCTCCTTCCCCCTTCGTACCCACATTATTTTCTAGCTATTTTTTCGGAGGAAGGAGTGAGGTCCGCCGTAAGCCGGGCGACCCGTCTGCTACTACATGACCGAGCTGAATGAGATATTGAAGAGCAATTTTTTCTAATACATAGAAAAACGCTTGAACTAAAAAAACACATTTGAGCGAGAAAAATAGTAACTGTTTATTAGGTTCATGCATAATTATTGCGGAATTTTTTCCAGCAAACTTTACTTGAAGAAAAGATAGAAATACTTAGCAAAGACATGTTCGAATAATTACATCGGAACATATCCAAAGTCTAAGTCAAGCACTGCTCCCCATTTGCTAGTCAGTCGAATTCCACAGGCGAAGACGTTCCAATATTGGAGGCGATCCAGGCCTTGACGTCGGCCATCAAGTCACCCACCCCCTCGAAAACCCAGTTCGCTAGCCAATTTTTCAACGGACGATTGACGTGATAATCCATAAGAGTTTCCGTTGGTGAGCAGGGCGAATGTAGAAGCAGATTCAATTCAGCTTTGGCTGACTGTTCCATCGCTGAGAAGTTTGTTGAGATCGCTTTATGATTTGCCACGTTCCACGCTTTCTCGAAGTAATAGAGCATAATTTGGCATATATAAAGATGACTTTCCAAACATATTCCTATTAAGGAAAAAACGAAGATTATTTCTATTGAGTCCCGAATCCAAGATTCAACTTCTATCTAGAGAAAAGAAGCCGCAAAAAAATCCGCAATAATTGTGCATCAACCTATTATTTAGATATGAATATTAAAATAACTAATGATAAAATCAGAACCAAATTATATAACAAAACTGATGATTTCAGTTTCAACGTCATCAGATTTTCTCATTGTGATACTAATACTTCAGGGCGGAGGTTGTGTAGTGGCGAATTTCACACTTCACACGCGCACGGTCACAAGTTCTAAATCCGGATCGATATCCGCCGAGGCCAACCAAGCCTTCCATCCCTCCGGGGTCGCTTAATTGGTACCAGACTCGTCTGGGAGGATGAAAGCACTGACTTGTTCATCGGCTGGCCACCGCAAGTTTTATAGGCCACATATGCATACAATGCGCCACTACGATTCTGAGTAGAAGTCGAATGCGTGAGAGCATCCTTCAGACCAGATTGATCAATGATTACTGTCCGAGTTTATCATGCTCACCTACACTACTCGTGGTATTTCGCAGTTCCCTTTCTCCTGAAACCGTTTCATTCGCGATGGTTAGAGATTCACCTTGTGGACAGTTCCATAATGAAATAGTTTATTATAGAGGCGCATCCCTCAAATGGGATTGATTAATGCCCCAAGACTATATCCTTTTATTAATATTTCTAATACTAATAAAGCCTCTGTTATATACAAGAAAGCGTCGAAAATTTCCAATACATGTTCTAATATGGAAACGTTCTCCACAAAGTTAAGATAAATGATGGAAATTCTATCAAGTAGTGAATTCAAAGAAGAATCCGTAATTATTAGTATAGTCAGGTGTATATGTAGATATGAATTCATATGCGACAAGTTTTCTATCAAGGGTAATTTCAATAAAATCGTCTATTTAGTTAACAATGAATTCATATGCGACAAGTTTCCTATCAAGGATAATTTCAATAAAATCGTCTATTTATTTAACCAGTCGGGCCGGGCTTCCCTCCTTCTTATAATGTCGCCCGGCTTGGCCGGGCGCTCCTCCTTCTTGTGAGAATTTGCTATGCGTAAATAACACTTCGGATTCTCTCTCTTCTTTGAAAGCTCTACACCCTGAGTATTAGCTCCGAACTCAATTTTTTCTGCAAGCCATCTTCGCTGTGTCCGGATAGAACATCGTATAATATCACAAAGGCGATTATTAAGAGAAAAAAGACAGATGGGCTAAGGAAGCGTACCTCCGTGAAATTTCCGTGCAATTGGAATACTTTGAACGCCCTAGGGCCCAATTGTAAATTTTCGCGCAATCACCGCCCCCTGTAGACGGGTCCTCTTGTTGCCACCTATAATAGGTGTTCCCATCCTGTCGCCTGTACTCCTACCGTGTTTGAACGCTGTAGGGCCAAGTTGACAGTTTTCGCGCAATCCCCGTCCCCTGTGAGCAGGGTCTGGTCCTGCCTTCTACTGTGAGTGTTTCCATCCGTTCCCATCACTCCTACCAAATTTGAACGTTCTAGGTCCACGGGGACAGGAGTTATGAATTTGCGTTCGAACATTTATTTCGCACAAACCCCGCCCCTCCTGGGCGGAGTCCTGTCCTGCCATCCTTCATACGTGTGCTTATCATGTTTACAGTAATCTTACCAAGTTTGAACCCCCTAGGACCAAACTGACAATTTTCGTGCAAACCCCGCCCCCTGTGGAGTCGTCCTGTTACCCGCTATAACTGCCCACATCCTGCCGCATGTATTCCTTCAAAATTTGAATTTTCTTGGTCCACGGGGACAGGAGTTATGAATTTCTGTTAAAACCTCGCCCCTGTGGGCGGAGTCCGGTCTAGCTACTCACTATAACTGTCCACATTCTGCCGCATGTTCCCCTTTGAGATCTGAACTTTCTAGGCCCACGGGGATAGCAGTTATTATTTTCCCTTTCAAACCCCGCCCATTGTGGGCGGAGTCTGGTTTCGCTCCCCTTCATGGGTGTTTTCATCCTGCCGCCGGTACTCCTTCCAACTTTGAACTTGTGGGTCCATGGGGACAGGGTTATGATTTTCCGCTCAAACATTTTTTCACACAAACCCCGCCCCCTGGGCGGAGCCCGGTCCTGCCATCCACCATAAGTGTTCCCGTCCTGCCCTCAGTACTCCTACCAAGTTTGAACTTCCTAGGTCCACGGGGACAGGAGTTATGAACTTCCGGTCAGACACACACACATACACACAAACACACAAACACACCAACAGACACACTTAGCCGATTGTATAAGTAGGATGGAGTTCTGGAAGAAAAATAACGATCAGTATAACTTCATGTTCATTGCTGTCCTTGTTTTGACCAATATGTTCTTTCCCCTTCCTTTTTCCCGTATTCCCAAACCACTGATGAACTTTAGGGGAAGGTGGAGACGGTTCATCCGGTGAGGAGGCGAATCGAGCCATCATTAGTCGGTTTGGTTAATTCGACTTTTTGATGGGTCTGCTTATTGTTGGCTCCATGCTCCACTGATTTCTACTGGTCACCCTTTACTTTGAATAGTTCTCGTGAGATTTTGATAAAACCTGTGACCAAGATGATGAACGTGGTCAAAAATAAGACCGGTCGTCTTTTAAGATTCTGACGAAGGCGAAAAAGTCGAAGCGTAAATTGAATAAGAGTTTGTTCTGCATTTTGGTCACAATTTATTAAAGTCTCACCAGAACACAACAGCTGTGACTTACTTGAGCAATTTTTATAATGTAACTCACTTCTGAGCTCGTCCACAGCTGCGAGCGGCATCGCTTCGTTTGGACGAGTTTTCGTGCGTGAACTGAGTTTGCGCCAGCCTAACGAGGTTCAACGAACTTCGCCGCGCTTCGATCTCCTCTTTTTACAGGGTTCTCCTGAGTGTTTGTACCACAATCTGCTATGGCTTTTCCATGTTTTCTGAGTTTTGCTGTGGAAATTTCGTTTCTTAATGTCGATTTAGACCTTCAACTTTGACGATGGCAGAGGAAGATGAGGGAATGGAAGCTTTCGATTTTGATGAGCGAGATCTTGAATTTGCATTGAATCCTGGTCGACGACATTATCAAACCAAGAATCAGGCAACATATGGTGGGGTGAGACCACCTCTCTTTAGTTTTTAGGTTCCATCGTTTGTCGAGTTACAGTTTTGAAGTTTTCTGGTAAATCGCGTGGTGCGCTGCTATACCTTGACCGGCTCTACCACAAATTCATTCAATGGGGAAGTATCGAATGGGGAAAAAAGCATTAAATGACTTCAAAGATTAAATACTTGTGACAGGGGTGGTTGTGCAGCCGATGTAATACATATGAAGGGGCAAACGCTGATGTCGTTGGCAGATTAGTAGAGCGGAGAAGGCGGGTGAGGGAGCCTGACTATCCCTCTTCTACACATTGTTTTATGAACCGTTCAGTGCTCAGTTCGAATCGATTCTTATTTAGGTATATGGGCGGATCGAGAGAGTGATGAGGAGGAAGCATACGGGAGGCCTTCATTTGGGTAATACATTTCTTACGCTTTTCATTTCAGCATGAGTTACGTAATAATTTTTAGGAAAAAGGCAAGGAAGGACTACTCAGCTCCAATCAATTTCATAAGTGGAGGTATAAAACAGGGAAGCAGTTTGGATCCGTCAGATAAGGTAGAACCATTTGCATTTGTTTCGCCTCATTTACTTTTCCGTAAAAGGAATAGCTCTAAGATGGGTTTTCAGTTGAAAGAAAATGTCAGAAATGCTGATGATGCTCCCATAGAAATAATTTCAAGAAAAGAGAGGCGGAAACAAAAGTCTGTCGGTGCCAATGTTTTTGCTGGTAAGTACATTCACTGTCTTTTCATTAATAATGTTCTTGTAATCCCTTTGTGAATTTTATTTCTGAAAATACCCGGATCGCCTACACCTACCTACACTCGTGGCTTCCCATCAATCTAATGTTTACATTGTCCATTTTTCCTACTTTGAAAATTCATTTTCTGGGATTCTGTATCCGTTGTCTTCTTTTTTTTGCATTCTTAGTTATCCATAAGTGCGACTTTAATTGGTATGGAGTTTTCGCCCATAAATCCCCATTGCTCCCCACACGTATTTACTTCCGTCCTAACAACATCGAGTCTGGCAAATTCATTTTTCTATCGATTAAGGGATTCGAACTTCCGCGGTGACTGGTGCGGTGGATCCAAATGCTCCTAGCGATTGGACCAAATTTGGGAAAGGCGAAGTGATCAAAAATATGATGAAGGTAATGGTGCTCCCAACATGCTATATAATGCAACGCTCTTGCTTTAGCTTCAATCGAGAAAGCAGAGTAAAAATATCCCTGCGTATAACTATGATATGTGATAAGGGCTCTGTACATTGTACATGTTTTCCAGTCCATGGGTTATAAAGAAGGAGAAGGGCTTGGAGCGGCACGTCAAGGTATTGTGGAACCTGTGCAAGCTACGGTGCGTAAAGGTCGTGGTGCAATCGGTGCCTATGGAAAGGAGGCTGTTGGACCAAAGTTTGGAGGTTAGTTTTCACGAATATCTATGGTTTTTAATGGTTTCACTCTTTCTTTAAATGTTAAATGTTTGCAGAATCTGCCGCCGACGCTCAACGCCGCATCAGTGATCAAAAGCAGGAATCGAATGTTGAAGAATTGTCAACGCCACAGCTAAAGAACGCTTGGAAAAAGGCTGCCAAGGTACATTAAAGTTCTTGCTTGAAAAGGCGCTCATGGCAACTTGTCATTTCTTTATGAACATCCTGCATTCCATTCCCGTAACAGACTCCTTACACTCTATCATTATGTCTCTCACAGAAAATGATGTTTAGGTTAAAACTCGCTATAAAACTATAGATGAAGTCATCGAAGAAGGAGGATCGATTGGATTCCGATCGTCTGTGAAGACGGGCGTGAAAGTGATAGATATGACTGGTCCAGAGCAACGTGTATACAGTGGATATGATTCATTTTCAATGAAAAGCAGGTAGACAATTGAATCGGTACCTAAAGGCTGTGTTATGTGCTACCTTTCGTCTTCCTTCATGCAGCAATGTTACTGATTTCTCCTTGGTTTTTTCTAGAGTCTTTGTGAAGGCCAGACAGGACTAGACGAATGCCAGGGTTCATTGGGGCCATCCACTTGAGATTTGAATTCCTTCATGAATTTGCAGAGTGCTTCTGTAAAATGGGAAGTCGCGAAGTTTCGATCGCTTTTGCACGGCTAGGAAGTCCCACTTATAGATAGGCCATTATGAGGTGTTCCTTATGTAAATCATGCATTTGGGAGAGTTTTTGCCTTTGTTGAGAGGCATCTTTTTTTATTCTGTGCTTGTTTGCTTGTTCCTTTGATTTCAACACTTGTGGTCTTGTATCTGGTATCTCACTGCTGAACTGACCTCAAGCTGTAATGTTTGCTTTCGAGTCTCGAAACCTAATCTCAATCCTAAACAAGCTTTAATTATGATTCTGTGTTAGGATCATGTCAGTAAAAGGCGCATTTTTCGGTTGCCCATGATTAATTTGGTTTTCTGGTAAACATGACGGCTTGTAAAGTAAAGGCATATGTTGTTTTGATCAAATTTTGCTGTCGTCTATTTGTGACGAAATTATCAGAAATGGGTAGGCCTCAATTGTGGTGTCATGAGAATAAGTTGCAGTTTAATGGTGTCCTATAGCTGACTAGTTGATTGTCATTTTCAGTTTTTAACACACCATTTGACCTTGCAATTTCAGGGCGGCTTTCAATGATATCAGCGACCGCGATGTATTCGATGTTCCTGAATTGATGCATAATCTCAATCTTCTAGTTGACCTTACCGAAGAAAATATCCGAAGAAATGACAGTCAGCTCAAATCGATAAAGGTTGCATTTCTTTTCAATTAGATCTGCTACTAACCACATCTCTCAAAATTTGTTGACTAGTCCATCTATGCGCAGTTTAACTGCCAAGCTGACTCAAATGCGTTCTGACTTGATGTTTTGTTAACTGCTGTTTTATCGCAGTACGCGATCCGAAAGTCTCACAAGGATGCGTTCCACTCTTTTGCGTTGCTTAGGTAGCGTTGGAGGTCGTTCTATCTACGTTTTTAGTGTAGCTCGTTTTAAGGATAGGACCACAGCTCTGGAATACGATCTTGAGCAAGCTAAGCTACTACATGAAACTGAAGCGAAAGAATATGAACGAATCAAGGAAGTCTTCGAATTGATAGAAAAGTAAGCTCACTATTATCTAGATTCTTCGTAATGGTCTACATATTACCTCGACGTGTAGCACTGTATATTTCTAATTCCGAAATTAAGCTTCTCAAAGCGGAAAGGAGACGATCTTCCCTCTATGAACGAGTGTCAACAGCTTTTTGTCAAATTGCGATCCGAGTACAAGGAGGAATATCAATTATTCGACATTGAAACCTTGGCCATCCAACTTGTACTTCCACAGGTCTTCTTCGTATTAAACTTTTTCAATTAGCAGCTCTCAACGCCTTTCTTCAGATTGTGGATCACTTTTCGAAATGGAAACCACTGGATCCAGAGCACCTAATTTACGGCGTTGACCTAATGAAGGAATGGAGGGATATATTGGTCGATAAAGAGAGCGTTTCAATCTTCAGTGGTTCGATTTTACACTATTTCCTGTTGTGTCGATTTAATGCTGAAACACATGGCTACTCTGCGTTGCGTTCAGATCGACTTACTGCATACGACCGATTGTTATGGGAAGGATGGCTTCCATCGCTTCGACGAGCTTCTTTAACTTGGGATCCGCGCGACCATATGGAACCAATGCTGCGCGTAATTGAGATGTGGTTGCCAGTGCTTCCTGGTTGGATGAAAGAGAACATTTTAGAACAGGTGCAGTGATTTAGCGAGTTCCGTTGCCTGTAATGTCCTTCTCAGCGCATTTGAGGTACAAAACATTTTGGTAAGGCGTAGAGTACGCTTTTAGTGTTTTCAGGAAATAATGGTTGTAGTTCTTCGTGATAAGGGGCGTAAAAAATGCTTATCTAAAGTGCGCTTGTCAATGCTGCCGTCAGGATAGCGTTGTGACATTGCCAGTGCCATTTTTGCATTTGCCGTTAAACCGAACAAAATTTTGAGGCAGCGACTGGGTTTTTGGAATGAGTTTTCATCAGCCTTCGGCTTGCCTGTTTCTCGGACTTTACAGGAAAACTCAAGCGTTCCTGGTGTGTTTTCCAACTCAGTATGAGAGCTGTTAAAAACTTATGTTGTTTTACACACTCCCAATAGGCTAACATATCTATCGGTACATTTCGGTGGTCAACCAGTGTGATGGGCGAAATCGTCTAAATCGCTACAATGTGTATCATCGCTTAGTATACTTCAGGAACCAGTTGTAAAAGCACATTATTGTCATGCTATAAAGGCATAGTTTCTTAGAATTACTTGACGAGTAAATTTGTTAGATTAACAAAAACTATTGATGATTTTTTTCGTCCTTAACTTTACTATTATGACCGTTGCACATCGAAATTTGATGTTTGTGTTCCCATGTATGTAAAATTACCTGTATGTTACAGGTGATAATTCCTCGAATAGAAGACCGTGTGTCGTCATGGGATCCCTTGACGGATAGTATTCCTATTCATTCGTGGCTTGTTCCTTGGTTGGCTGTTCTTGGAGACCGACTGCAACCAGTTTTGGCACCGATTAGACAGAAGCTAGCCAAGGCACTCCGGTTATGGAACCCGACGGATCACAGGTATCATTTCTTCTCACTCACTAGTCACTGATGATGACTGTTGTGTTATTAGATGTGTGCATTAATTTCCGCCGCCGAATTCAAAGGGTCGTTGCGCGAACTATATTAGAGGTTTGCTTGGGTATGGGTATTCTGTAAGATAGGGTATTGGCTACCTACTTAAAGGCAGACAGATCAGTTTTTCCCCAAGACCGTTGGTCTCAGATTAATCGGTCATCGAACGTGATAAACCGTTTTCCCGGGGGCCCTTCTCCTGCTGTTTGATTTGAGAAAAACTGGCATTGAAGCCTTCTCGATACTTATGGAGGACAAAGTCCATCTGAACGAACCTGCTGGGATGGTTTCTCTTCACTCGAGAGTTCGCAACAAAAGCGGACTTTCAATTGCCAAAAACAAATGCTGTGTGCATTTGGCGGTGGGATCAAAAGGGTGTTGTGTACTATGAGCTGCTGAACCTGTTGAACGAACTGTTACTTCTGACCGCTACGAACACCAACGTGACAGTTTGTAGGATGTTCTCATCACCACGAACATGCCAGACCCCATGTTGCAAAGAATGTCCTTAAAAAAAGTTGCAGATGTTGGATAGGATCTGCTTGTTTGGCCCGCATACTCTCTGATCTTTCTGATTACTACCTATTCCGATCCATGCATGTCAGTCTGGCAGATAAACGCTTCCGGAATGCCGAAAAAGTGCGAAAAGAGGTGGATGACTGGATTGCCTCAAAAGATGAAGACTTTTTTAGACGCGGAGTCAACAAGATACCAGAAAGTTGGCAAGAATTTGTAGCTAAGGATGAGCAATACATTGGCTAATGCACACTTGGTTTTAATTTCGTATAAAAATGTTTCTGTACGCAAAAAACGGCAGAAATTAATGCACACACCTAATACATCCGTGTTCGTTGTTCCTGGCAACACTGGGCTCCGACTGCCTACGTTGCGTGGGAGCGAGCAGTAAAACAGTCAACGGCGGCTGTTTTTTCTTATTCTTGAGAGTGTTTAATTGTGATTAAATCTCTAAATGTGCCTCAACATCGGTTCTCCGCCCAGAAATCTGTAGCAGTAGCGATGTAGAAGGTGTTGGCATTCAATATAAACAGAAAAAGTTGGATAAACTAGTATAACATAAAACGAAAACATCATCCGGATGTTGGCGCATGCTTACAGGCTCGTTAAGTTAGCCGATAAAAACGTATGGTAACTTCAAACGATGTGCATGCCTTGTAGAAAAGTGAAAACAGATGAAATAGATATGTCAAAGATAACATCACTCGGCAAGAGGGTTGGGGAACACATGTCAAATCTCGTGCCAGATTCCCGGTTGCTACTTATCCATCACCTCTGACAGGCCATATTTACTACTTATCTCAAGGCCCTCCACCTTAGAATTGACGAGTGTTAGGCAACAAGGTCATATTAGTGAATGGATGCTTTCAGAGCTTAACGACATGCGATCAACCGCCCAGTGGCGTTGCTGGCCACATGTTGATAACGACGGACAGATTGCGTAGTGCCGGGAAGCGGTGCCGATCGTCGTCCAGCAGTCTCATCACGTGGCCAGTAGTGCCTTCGGTCGATCGGTAGAAAAAATGCACGTTGTTAAGCTCTGAGAGCACCCTATGGCGGACACGTTTCCCAGAGCATTCGTTTCCCGGAGCACAGCGGTCGCTGGTACCTCACGGCAGTAACCGTGGCCATTCACTGGCAATTCAAATCTTGTCCTTGCAGTGTGCACTCCCACATGTGAAATGACCCCGTGGTTTGTAACCAAAGACAGGGCATAGGCAATAAGCAAGATGACATAAATTCATATCGATTGGGAAAACACGTAAGACATAGAAACGAAGGCAGGGGGAAGAAACCAACTGAAACAATTGCTGAGGAACTGTCGTTATCAAAGTTGATGTTGAGAGTTTTCGCAAGAACTAAGTGGAAATGGGTCTTTCGAATTTGAAGGCTCGTCACTCACACTATTCTGGGAAAACAAGTGTATAAAAGTGGAATTTTTCAAAAGGCTATATTAGAGCCATTGAAGACTGATGGCCTGCTTCTTTTTGAAACTTCACAGAGCTGAAACTCTTGGAATCTTAGCGATTTTCCCCATTTTGATATTACACACAATTGAGTCCATTACCTCCTGGGCTATTCTGCTCAATGATTGTGCCCGGATAATAATTTAGAAAGTGACAGACGAATATCTTCTCGTGCTGGGGTGCACTATAGTCATTACTGAATGATATCTTGTCTTTTTTACGTTAAAAAAATGTTGGGAGTTCTTTCAATAAAAAAGCCTCTTATTCGTTGAACTTCCAAGTAAATTAGTTATTTTAGCGCAATGGCTATTCTGAAACCCTGGTGTGGTGTTTGGACACCAGCAACAATGTCAGCATTCTTGGCGCAAAATGTTGTACCTAAGGTGAGCTGTTTATTTTATTTTACATGAGTTTATTAGTATTTTTTGAATAAGTAAATATACGTAATCGTAATAATATGAATAGAAGATTCAACTACCTTATAATGCTATACTTTTCAGCTAGAGAAATGCCTCGACACGATGAACTTGAATCCTAGGGAAAATAAAAAATATGAGGAATGGTATTCTTGTATGTCATGGATTGGAATGATCTCAGCCGATACGATGGCCAGTATCGTCACGAAGTACTTCTTTCCTAGAGTGAGTCTTTCTCAAAAAAGGAATTGTGCAGCGAGAACGAGGCAGAAATGGTTTCTGAAAAATAGCAACTCGTTTTGGTATTAATGACCATTAAAGGCACAGTTCACGATGAAAATGGTTTCTGAGATTCCTTCACAGGATAAATTTGAGGCCCCCTCGTATACCATATCTGGCAATATAAGGTCGGAAAACGACCAAGTTAGTGAGTTGTAAAGGCTCAAATATTGGCCCGTGTGTATCCTCGGACGAGTTTCACCGGCACTGGAGAGGCCGCATCATTCAAAAAGAACCCATGTGGGGAGTTCAATAAACTTGACACGATCCATAGCGACAGTGAAAGACAATTCTGTACAGTTCTGGCTTGATGTAGTCAGCTCTTTGTGAAATTGCAATAACTAAATTTCGTCCGAATACCCTTCCATTTTATTTCCATCATGGCAGTCTCGTCCAACCCCTACTTTCCGTACTTTGGAGGAGCCATATTTTTCTCGGAAACGGCTATTTCACTCGCTTTCTTCACTGCTGATGAATTATTCCCAATCCATACTTCCGCTTTTTGAATAAAAACGGGCACCTCAAAATTATCGTGAACTGTGCCTTTAAAGATGCAGTAGAAAATCGTAAGCGCATTCAACGGGATGTCCTTGAATGCTCCGACTTTTCAGACAGGACAATGGGACAGCACTGAAGACATTGTCCTCCACATTGTTCCTCCACCTTACTCCCCTTGGGAGAGGAGGGTAAGGTGGAGGAACAGGAAGAACGTCTGTTGCGCGCGTCCCTCAAAAGTAGGTCGCCTCGCCCACTTCGCGCGCGGCGCACCCCGTTGAGGTCTCTGGCATTACAAAACCACCAAGTGTCAGTGGAGCGAACGATTTACATTTGTTGGTGTTATCTTCTCTCTGGCTGACTGCCGTGGACCAAGCGCAAATCGTGTGCCCCGCTGACAACTGCGACGTCTGTCAAGTATCGCGTGTTGACCCGCCGCATGCGACGGCTGCGACGAAGCGCACCCGGAGGAAAAGTGTGGAGGACAATGTCCTCAGTGTTGTCCCACTGAGCATAGGAGAAATTGTGGGAACAGGATTAAAAATACTGCGATCAAATGAAAAAAGGCGATATCGCCTCTCGCAGTATTTTTAATCCTGTTCCCATAATTTCTCCCATGCATTTTTGGGAAGTTCATAACTTGCCCTGTAAGTTAAATGAAGTTGGAAAAAGATATTTGACGGGGTACTTAGAAGAGAGTCGCGGTATTCCCTGATGGTCAAATGTCCCAAATGCTCCTTCGGTGTGCAGCCCTAAATCGCTGTGTACCTGTGGACCGGACCAGGGTGAAGTCCAGCTGGCTAATGCTCACCACGTGCCTTGCACAGCTCTTGAGCGTAGACACTCGCAGGCAGGATTTTTCAAGTCCCGCTCGAAATCGACGGTTATAACTGTAAATAAGTATTCTGCTGATTCTGCAAAATCTTTTTTTCAGTGGTATTCGGCGCTCTGCCAATGGCTCGACTCACCGCGGGCTATTCTAGACGAAGTGAAGATGTGGTATCGAGAGTGGGATGGGCGAATTCCACCCCAAATACGTGATTTTCCAACAATTAAAGGTACTTTGTTTGGAATATTCGGCATAGATATGCTTAATATAGAAGGAACCTTCAAATCACAGTGATCAAAAAATCGTATTTTCGTTTCACGCTACTTTTTGAGCGTTTGTATTAACGTGAGTGAAACGTCCGGCAACACCGATAGCATGTATTGCGAAACTTAATCTTCAACAAATGACTTACTCATGTACCAATCAGATCGGGGATTGGTGCCAGGCTCCCCGCCAAGTGGTGCACTGTTTCATCCATGGTCGAATCGCGTATTGATACTCGCTCAGGCTACCTCAGCCTTCTATCCCTGCGGGATCGGTCAGGCGGTCGGTACCATTCTCTCTAAGAGGGTAAAAGGAATGACATTGACATGGACTGGCCACTGCAGGTCATTGAGTAAGCCATATGTGCATCCAAACATACTAAGGTCTTGAATGGCAGTCGAATGCGGAGGAACATCCCGAAAGCAAGATTTATTAATACCAAAAAACAAACCTTTCCTCCTTTCATCAACTACTATTCAGTTTTTGTTTACTACCATGTCACCATTAACGACTCCTTGCCACTCATCGAAGTTCCACTGTCAACACGAAAGGCGCAACAAGCCCAGTGGTTCTTGCCTTCTACAGCACTAATCCGCCGTTGTCGGCTGCTTTGGTCCCTTTCACTAGCCATCTTCGTTTTCACCTCCTATCTTCCTAACATTGTCGAGGTTCTACTAATAGCACTAATGGGGTAACGCGGTCAGTGTTTCTCGCCTGTCGGGCGCCTTATTGGCTGTTTCCAGCTCTTACCATTTACTATCATCCACTGTCAGTTGTTCATGCAATAACAAAAACACAGCGAATTTAATACTAGCAGGATGGTAATCACGAGCCGCGGTCATCTTATAGACTATTCATCCGTATTCGCTTCCATTTTCACAATTTTATGAGAATGGCAGCTTCGATAACTGGGCCGCGCTCTAATTACTTTCTTACTTCCTACTTTTACTTCCACCAATTATTCTTTGACTCGGATAACTTCTTTTCCTGCATCATGGGTTTGTCGCTGTTCCTTCATGTGCATAGCCAACACTGCCTACGCCTAGTGAATTGAAACACCAAATAGAAGTAAGGCTGAGGTTTTTCGCTTGAATCGCAGGCATGAACTCGTTAATCATTTCGCTATTCGTTGCATTACTCCTCCATTTTTCAGAGAACCTCCGCCGAGGCATGGTTGCAGTGATGGAATCATCACAAGGTCTAAGAGTATACAATGGGCCTCCGCCACCGCCGATTGCTCAAGCAGCTCCTCCTCCTCCACCACCATCTGCTTTACGGTACCGTTTTGCTTACCAATCAGTTTTCAATGTTGGCTCTGCTTTGATAAATGCAAAACTTCGAATTTTCGCTGATTTCTTAATTTCTTACAATGAATTTGATATCATAAATAAAGTCATTGAATCTCAGGAGTTCGCTTCTTTTTTTTTATAAGGATTTATGTTCGGACGGAAATCCTTCTGTTCGATTCCTAATTATAAGTTAATGCGAAGGTCGCAACATAAACAGTATATGTTACAGTTTCTTGCGATTTAATCACAAAGCTACAAACATAATTTGGGAATTCCCTTGAAATTTTTAGTGCTTGTGATTAGATCAATTCGTTGTTAGGGAAAAGCGCTACTTACTGATTTTCGGATGATTGAATTGTTTTAACTATAAGATTTTTAAGGCCAAATATGGGAATGCCAATATCGTCAGCTCACATGTCTTTGAAGGAAATGCTCGAGCGGATTGCCGCTCAACACGATCTCACTCACATTCCTCAACGTGATCGCCTCAAGGAAGGAAGGCAGGTGAGGGTGGACTTTCATCTTTGCCGATGTTTTTTCTCTCATCCTCATAATTTGTGGACGAAGCGCTATTTTTTGGGTTTATGTTGCTATTACGAAAATTTATAGCAGTATCAGTATATCATTCCTCTGGCGATTGGTTAGTTCGATTTCGTGATGTACACTATTTAATTAACTATTTGTTTAACGATTGATAGTTCAAGCTAAGCAAGTGTTTAATTCTGAATAGCGATATTTCTCAGCCAGAAAAACAGCCAATTCGGCACGGGCTTAAAGAACTAAACGGGAAAAAGTGCTATTCGTTTTCACCATCAAGTTGCGCTACAAGTCATGACTGTGACTCATGAGTTGAAGCCTCTTTTCTCTTCCTCGAAGGTTAAGCGGTAATGCGATATTTTAGGTGTACTGGTTTGGAACTCAGTCTATTTATTTGGATCGGAACATTGTGTACGTCTTAGATACGCATTCGTTTTCATGGCGTCCTGTCGGCATGGAGGAACTTCTTAAACTGGCGGGTGTTGGCTAGTTGTTGTTACCTGTGACTCCGTTGATTGTATTTATGTCATGCAGAGGGTAGCTATCCTTTTGAACAGAACCAATTCTGAGCGTCATTGTTTCGAGCTCCAACACTCTTTTTGCTGCCTCGAAGTGCTATAATATATTGTTTAGTTAATCTGTTATATTTGAGCTGTTTATTTAGATTTCGGGTAGAGTCTGATGTAATGTTATTATCTTGGTTTGTTTAATTACCCATTACTTTTGTGTTGTTTGTTTAGTTTGTGAGAAATGTGGTTGATTCATGTGTAATTTAAACAAAGATTCTTACAATTACGTCACTTCATTTAAAAGTGCCCGGTCTTGTCGACTTTTTATACTTCAAATTTGCAAGCTAACACTATTTGATCCGATGTGTCATAACTATCGTAGCAATTTTGCTCCGAAGTTACCATTATCGCCATTATCTCTCTGTGCAACTGATTTTTCGTCGTGGTATGTTCGTCATTGGCACAAAACGAAAAGGCAGTGAGCTTTTGGATAGAAGAATTTAGTGATTAAAAATATATGTGGATTTTGTTTCTGACCAGAACTTGGCTGAATTAGACGATTTCCAAGAAGGGACTGTGCACCTACTGATTAGGGTAGAAGCTATTCAACGTCATCAGTTTTTGGTGAGTCTACGCTGTTAATGGGTAAGATAGTCCTGGGAGAGCGATTTTCTACTGTTTTAGATCCCACTCAATTTGTTGGGGGGGGGGGGGGGGGGGTTATCAAACCTCGTCAGTTCCGTTTAATATTTGTTAGATCGAAATTTAGTACTTTCGCTTTCAGGTAGTTGAGGCCTTCTTACAATGAATAACTGGTTATTTTCAATTTCACGTCTTTCTGATCTCAAATAAGTAGTGCAGTAGAGGAATAATTCGTTCATCACGAGGTTTTGCCATCGTAGGCAAATTGAGCTTGGAACTAGAGAGCTTTGCTAAGGCCATCCGGTTTCTTACTTTCACTGCTTCACTGCTTTCCGTTGCTTCACTCTCCAACATATACCCGTACCACAGGGTTTTTTTAGTTTTACCAACTCATTTAAATATGGAAGGGAGCTTTCAAATGTTTATTAGTTTGTCAGGCACTGTGAAGATTTTGTTAAACCATTTCAACGTCTCATCCGTTATGTCGTTGAATTTGAAGTGCCGTCTGCTCTCCACCTTTTGCTTTTGGGTTCAAGATGAGTGTTTCCTCATTTACATTCTCGACAATAAGCGATATTTCATTCGGCAGCTTGGTGATAAAGCGAACTGGCTGAAACAGTTACAATTAGTGACTAATTTGAGAGGTTGTTGGTCTACAGAAGCTTTGGGTAAGCAAGTCGGGTAAGGTGTGGATCCTGTACTGCTTCTTCCCTTCAAACTTACTTTTCTTCTATCCATCATTAGGTATATAATTACACGTGCTTCAACTGTTTCAGAGGACGGTAATCATTTTCCATGAAATCTATCATATACACACATCCTACTGTATGAAATTCGCTGTTTTCTGTGTGTGTGTCGGTAGATATGACGGTGTATAGATCGGTGTGTGTTACAGTGTTTGTGTATAAACAGGTAAGTGTGTCTATGTGTGTAGGTGTGTGTGTGAGTTAATTTTTGTGTTGTGTAAACGTATATTGACAGGAATTTCATATATTCTATTCCCCTGGACCTGATCATTCAAAGTTGGAGGGGATACAGGCAGCAGGATGGGAACGCCAATTTGAAAGTAGTGATACTGAGGGTCTGGGAAAGGGCTTCGGGGGCAAGAACCATAACGTCCGTTACGCCTTCCCTGTTAACAGTGTAGTTTTGACAAATTGGTAGGTGATGTGGGATGTTACGGTATCAAAAAGGGTTAGCGGAATTGCGACTAACTGATAAGAGCTGACAAAGGACTAAAAATAGGTATGTTCGCTGGATCTGTAGCGTCGTTCTTCATCTTACCAATTAGAGGAATCGGGATAGATTAAGATTAAAGTGCTAAAGTTACTTCATCTTTCCGTATAACAGTGAGATCTTGCTATCCAGTGAGTATAGGGTGTAACTGGGATAGCAGATGATAGAAAGTGATAATAGTTGATAAAAACAGATAAGAGTTCTCAGAAGAAGGCATGGGTCGCTATGTTCTTAACCTCTTCACGATGGTGATGTTGCTTTGGCACTTTTATATGTTTTATAAACCTAGTACTTTATGGTAGTGTAAATTGATAGTTAATGGTAGGTGCGGTGATCCTGTTAAAATCGGTACCATTTAAGGAGAATAGAAGTGATAACCGGTACCCCTTACTGTTTAGTTACGACCTCTACCCTTCAAGGCTCGCTTCTCAATAAGGTATCAATAAGAGATATTAATTTCTTATATGTGGTACGCAGTTGATGCAATTGGTTTAGTGCGCCAGGTTCGCCAAGTTCAGGAGATCCGAACTACTTCCAATTCCCTGACGGCGATGAGTTGGTTGAAACGTCGACCAAATGAGGCGTTCCTATCATAACGACCCTGTACTGTAAAGCAGGGTGAGCTATTGTGTAAGATGCTCAGGTGTCAAAAAGTCCGAATAAGTAAGTAGCTTTGGGTTTTTTGGGCTGTAGGATGAGTCTAGTGAGGAAATCATTGTAATAGCACATCGATATCAATCAGTCAATGCCGCTGGATAGTACGTATAACCAATCGGCTATTCACCACCTCCTTTTTTACCCGGGCGGAGGTATGCCAGCGCTGGCCAGGCTTTCGGCCTTGCCATAAAGAGGCTTACATACATTATATGTTAGATTTGCAATATTCGGGATTCACTAAAAACGAGACCTCTTCGGGATAGCGGAAGGTGAAGTTAAACTACTGCTCTCTCCATGTGGCACATTTTATAGTTTCTTAGTGTTCGTTAGTACTTTTGCTGTCTCCCTCCATCTGCGATCATGCTGCATGCTTGCAGCTGTCCACATATACACCCACATACGCTAAGCTAGGCTCCTACCTATCACCTAGAAGGCTAAGCTTTCTAGGTAATAGGTAGGAGTAGTCATTCGTCAAAACATCGGGAGTACACATATTTTGGCAGACAAATGTAGAGACTGTGACTCTAGTCATCCTTCACCATTTAAACTCCAGTGTCATTTTTCACCAATATCACCATCCCACCACTTTTACCGTTTGCCATGAGCACTCCACCATTATAGCGAAGGGCAAGCCAAGCTTAGAGGTGTCTATCTTGTAATGCTCCCTACCAATTTTAATCTCTTCCTGATATTGGAAAGCTCTGCCGCTCCTGTCACGAATGGCACCAACGAGCTTACAATGATAAATAATTATTCATTTGATTGGTCGAAATTGCTATGACAAAGTGTACTCCTATGTTATGATCTATGCTATATGAGCGCTACCACTATTATCTTATCTCACCACGAATTTCGCCGCGCGGTTTGCCGCGTCCCTCCAGTTCCGGGTGAATGTTCCGCCCCATGCAAAATATATCTGAGTACCAATTTCTTGGACAGTGTGTTCAATCACACCACATATCAAAGTTGATCGCTATCGATCGGAATCGCAATGGCGAAGAAAACAACTACGTATTGGTCATCAAGCGTTATCAGTAACATCATTTTCGACCTTTTGAGCTTACTCCTAACTGTTACTACCTGAATTTGCGATGGTATGCTACGTCATCATTGTCTCTAAAATCGTCATCCTAAACGTTCTAGCTACGTGCATTGAGGCCCAGTAGTCAACATGACGAACGACCTAGCTCCGGAGGTGAGGAGAACGGCACGCGCTACTTGGGAAGTATATCAGAATATCGAGGGGTAGTGAACAAGACAAAGAACGTTTAGTTCCGCGCTCACCTTTTTGATAGGTCGGCCCTTCCTGCTTTGACGTTCGCCTAGGAGATTTCGACCTTCCGAGAGCAGAAGGAGCATGGCAGTAGGCATCATTCAACGCGCTGTGGAAAGGACTATGCTCGGAATTGCCCTATACATGCAAGTGCACGAGGGAATCCGGAGTTCCGAGATTCGTCTACGAACTGACCAAAGACCAAGGATGGCGTTGCTTACGGCTAGGAAGGTAATATCAGGTGGTCGGATACGCTATGTGATAAAGGGATGACCATTGTACCGGGGCGCTTACTGACTGAATTGCTGGAAAAGTGAAAAGAACACCAAGAAAGCCGGCCAGCGTAATGGTCAGGCCTCTTTACGGAAGTTCTGACGAAGGAAAGGCTACGTATCGTGCCCTTCGAACGAACACGTTCCGGCTCGCGACAGGGATGAATGGAGGCGTTATTGAACCCGCTCGATGAAATCAGTGATCAACGGGACGACAGGTGATAATATATCATTACCTAAATCGTAACCACATGGAATGTTGCGCAGTCAAAAAAAACATTCAAACAGGCCCAACAAATCGCCACACAATTTCAGCTGAGAATGTCTGCGTGCCGTCCGGGACGACCTGCCTCTATTTCCTTGAAGTAGTGCCTCCCATAAAGAGCCGCAGGGTACTCGTTTAGGGGTCACAGGAGCTCGAAGAAAAGTATGCAAGAGAAGTGGTTGAAGCTGCTCCTCCGATATACCTCAAGGCCATTGAAGGAATTAGTCGAGGAATATTGAGGGAGTATAAAACCTAATCTATTAGCATATTCGGTAATGGAAAACTGACAACTAGAGGATTGATGGGAGAGCCTACGATTTATACCAAATTGTAACCACTCTATAGTTAGATCAGCTAATCGGCCAGTTTAACGGAAATTACCCGAGGGAGGAGCTCATGCAAGTGAATAATGAAAATAAAGGTGAACAAGGGGACTTGAGTCTCAGGAGTAACGTATCTTTCTAGAATACTGCACATATGGTTCGTGGTAGCTTGTAGTAAACAAGTTTATATAACAAGACCCTGGTAATTGAGATTAGTAAGAAGAAGGAAAGTGGTAAGATCTATGCTAAAACCATGAAAATTCGTGTCTTAGTTTGTCTCGTTAAAATCCTGGAATCGCTAGCTTTGGCATAAGTGAAGCTTGCGTCATGTACCAAACACAAGACCCATGCTATTTTTGTCAAGGAAATTGCGTAAAACTCACATTTTTCGGGAACAAATGCCAGACAAAAATTCCCATTCCTATACCGGCCACGTGTAGCAGAAGGGAAATAATCAGATGAGTGGTATAGCTAAGCGTGAAGAACATCTAGCTAATTCAGTTCTCAGAGCCTCTTGCCGTCTTCTCGTGTGATGTTCGTCGAACGTTTCACTTTCAAACCATTATCCCCCTTTCGAAGTTCCTCCTGTCTCTGTTGTTCCCACGCTGTATCGCTTAAGTTCGTCGATCGCATTCACAATGTAGGTCACCTCCGTTAACATCTCGTTCCTCTCTGTATTCTGTGAAAATGGTTTGATTTTCAAGGTAACTTTTTCAGCTGCGTCAAGGACAGTTTCTTGAACCCCTACAATCTTATCCCAAAACAAGGGCTCGTTATCCGGGCTCAATTGAAAAGGTTGGAGTGAAGTGCGAGAAGTGTAGAGCCAAAATGCAAATTAGGGAAGAGAAGTAATCGAGTTAAGATTTTTGACAAAATTATCCTGGTTGTAAAAAAGGTCATCGTCCCATGAATTCCGGTTCTCCGACTTTTTGCGTCTTTGTCGAAATGAGCGATGTTTTCCTGTTCGTGTAGGTTCTAATTGTAAAATTCTTTTTTTGTTCCAGGCATGGTGTCGGTGAAAAAGGCAAGGTCGGACAGGTTTTCCTTGAAGAAAGGCTCCTTGAAAAAGAAAGTGAAGAAATTGGGGAAGAAAAAGTCGAAATCGACGCGTGATGAGGTGATTGCATAACAATTGTTTCCAAAAAGATCGAAAAAATTCAGTAGTAAAAAGTTAGTGTGTAACAGTGATTGAATTCCGAAGAAACCTTATCGGATGCTGGGGGACACTGAATTTTGTGAAAATCCAATGATTCAGGTGATGGTGCATCCTAAGACCTCTCGTTCTCCAGACAGAGATAAACGGTGAATCGACCTTTTGTTACCGTAACGCAGTGGTCTTGATAAATTAGAACAATAATTTCAAAAGGTTTTCCTACATTCAGATGCACCTTTTAAAGGTACAGTTCACGATAATTTTGGGTAATCCAGATTATGACGAAAAATGTAAGATAAGATGGAAAATAGGGCGACGGAGGCGAAGGAACTGCGTGGATCGGTGTTTCCAAAGTGAGAAAAGGCTTCGAAAAAACGTTAAAAAAGGGCTGGACGAGAATGAGACCAGAAGAATGAAGAAGAGTAGTGCGCCTGGATGAGCTATACAATGCGGGTCAATACGTACGTGTGGGGTCCTGGTGGAAATAATTGACTACGGTAAGCAAAAATTCATCCACTTGTAAGCATAAGTAAGCAAAAAAGCCCTAGTAACGGCAAAAACAGCTCACCTTTTTCAGCCTCTCGGGGTAGGAAATTAAATAAGGGATCGCGGCAGCAAAAAGAATACTAGAGGAAAAAGAGTTGGAGAAAACATCATCTCTTCACTCGGCGATCAGCTGGTTGTGTGTGGGTCCTAGAACGATAGTTGCAATCTGTATCGCCTCGACACTCGCCTGACGTGACATCGATCGAGGGGCGGGAAGGCCCCGCCAGCCAGCAACAGGGAATTGTCGTGAACTGGGCCTTCAAATTCGAACATTGATAGTTTTTGGGCTTGGAACAAAACATGAGCTCGAATGGGCAACTTACCTCTTCGTCGCTAAATATTATGTGGAGTATTGCGATCTTTACGTTTTCGTTATACGTTTGACGTCGTAGCGGCAGTAGGCGCACGATCGCATAAGCATGGCCCGAGATCGAATCACGAATAGATATCCGCCAGGCCGTAGAACTAGTCTGGCTTGGAAGTTTAGAATTACCATGGATAGGGCTGGCGACATGATAAACTTTGGCAGTCTTTCACCTCGCTCATTCCATTGGGTTCCGTGGGTTCCGATATGTAGCTCTTTAGTCGTCCTTTTGGGGACCGAAATTGGCGTTGAAATAACCGACGATGACCTTGAAGAGTATGGTCTTTCTGTAGAGCCTCTTCAAGTCCATATAAAAGGCTTCCAATTCCTCTTTTCCATTGCTTAACATCGGTGCATGGACGACCGAAGATTGTTAGAGCTGGGGTTGAGCCACGTCTTCTTGATCGCAATCCTACTTAGATTCTCAGGATTTCATATAACAGATGCTCATGGCCAGGTGCGTATTGACGGGGACACTTACACCGTCGGTACCTTTGCTCCCGCATATTCTAAAGAATACTACTCCAGTCTAAAAAACGTGTGCTAAGGCGATGCCTTCTCGTCTCCTTCAAGCCGATAACGATCTTTCTCACTTACATCATAACATATTCGATACACGCTTCCGTTGCGGGCGTTCCTGCATTGTGTGTACATATCGCCGTTTGGTCCTTCTCTTTGGGCAGATTTAGCCCTGAATATTAGTTGCCTCCCCCGAGCGGTCTTGCCCAACGCTGTCATATTGAAGGGCTCTCTCAGGTACAGGGCAATGAAACCCACTTTTATTACTGTTTCTGGCATATGGGTAACTACGAATAGCTTGCCAGCCTCTCAGCTGGCAAGCTAGCTAACTGACTTGACTCCGAGTGGCAAGCCATTCTGTCCCAATGTGGACAAAAGGCTCATTTTTTGGAGGCGACTTGAATCGCTCTCTTGTGACTTCCAGTCACTCGAATGCCAGCTTTTGGCTGGACCAATGTGGAGGATTCCAATGCACGCACAGATTTCCCTTAGACGCACCTACAAGGAAACAAAACGTAGGGATACAGAATCTATAAATCGACCCGGTACAGCAGAAATAAGGAGTCCATGCCCTGAATCTACTTGCGTCTCTGGGCATATGCCGGCGACTTTTGGCTCGCCATTTACTCCCTGAGCCGCTATCTGGGTTCGCGCCTTACACAAAAAAGCTTGAGGTCCCTCATTGATGTGACGTTGTCTTGGATGAAAAACTGCGCATTAAGGGCTCAACGGTCGCTGAGTTTAGATGTCACCCCCCCCCCTCATCCAAACACTCACTGTTTGGTGAAGTCAGCTGATGCTTATTCCCTACTGCGCCAATTCCTGACCGTGTTTCCTGGTAGCAAGTGTTCGGTGACAGCTCAAGGGACTTCATCCCTAGTACAACATGTGCAATGAACCTGACCCTACAGGACAAGCCAATTAAACGGGCAGGAATGGAAGGTGTTCTCTTAGCCATTTTCAATTCATATTAGTAATTTTAGGCGTCGGTTCATCATGTAGAGGATAACGGAAATGCTGAGGTTGTGGGCGATCACGATGAGATGGGTAAGTCATAGTTGTTGAGACTTCGAGCCATTCTTCGAGAATTGTCTTCTGAATGATTATATTGCGATTTGCGTTCTATTTTCAGCTTCAGATGAAGACAATGTTGTGAAGGCGGTTGGAAGTAAGAAAGCCAGCACGAAGCATCTAATGGATTTACAAAAGTGATTTTGTTCCACATCGAGAATGAAGTTGCATCAGGTTAATGCCTCATTTCTGGAAAAATAGAACCTCGTTTCTTAAGGCTGAAAGAAAGCGATCCAGAATTCTACAAATTCCTCCAAGAACAAGATGCAGACCTTCTTGAATTTCATGACTCTGATGATGAGGAAGATGAAATTGAGGACGACGAGAAGAATGACGAAGAAGATGGCGACGAGAATTTGCTTGATGCAGAGCAACAAGGTGAGCCTTTTTCAGATTCTCTGTGTATTACGCGAGTCGGCAGCTCTGGGTGTTTTCAGCTGGTACTGCAACGCAGCATGTGCCCATGGCTAAAAAGGACAGCAGTGGACGGTTCATATTTGACGGTCGGATGCTAGATCATTTACAGACGGTGCTCGATCCGGAAGACCAAGTATGATAACATGAGCTTCTTTTGTGGATCCACAAATTTGATTAAATAGGAGAATGAATCCAGAAACGGCGCATTCGTGAAGAAGATATCAGATTCGCAGTTGAGGCGTTCAACGCCTGCGTTTCTCGCGTCGGTGCTGATGTGGAAGTACCGAAGTACGTCATCAATGAACAGGTGCTGAAGTTTCATTTTTGATCTATTTGATCAGGACAGACCCATAAAAGAAAACCAAACCGCTGTTAGTTGATTAAAACCTCAATTGATCGAGTTTCTTTTCATCCAGAGTAGGGTCAGCCAGAATGAATGGTGATGGTGCAGAGCTTTGCTACGGTGATCATAGATGCTCATCACTATGCTGAAACTTATTCGCTAACTTTTTTTACGGCTTAAAGGCACAGGTCAGGAAAAGGTGGTTCCGGAGATTTGCATATAGTTTGAATTCGAAGCCCCCTCTGATACCATTTGTGCAGGAATGAGGTCGAAAATCGTTAGAATAGGGCACAATTAGGGCAGGAACATTGGGGGACGTCAGGGCTCCGCCCCTCGCTAGGCTGACTACGCGTTCGAATTTTCTTTCACCACTTTCGCATTGGAGCGAAGTTGGTGGAAAATCGATACGCTGATTGGCAAATTGCCAGGAATTGTCAGCTGGTCGACCGCCCCCTTCTGGTACTAATATTCGGCTGCATTTCAACTGATTGGCTTCAACTGAGCATAAATCTTCAAATAAAAGTCAAAGAGCGTTCTTGACATTGTACAAGAACACATAAATGACCCCAAATGAAGAAAATGCCTTGCAAATAAAAAAAAATTTAAATCCTAGCATGCACTTTATAAAACAACGTACTATATGAAAACTTAGGTACATTTAATCGTAAAATGATCAATATAAGCGAATTTACTCACCTTTCTGTGCAGAACAACTGAATAAACATAAAAGTTCAGCGAAATATCAGTAGGGGAATAAATAGTTTCAAGTATGTAGTCTAAATCAGCTGTTTGGGTGTTTTGTGTGCCATTGCACACATGGCGTCAAATTCCTGTACTTCCGCAAAATTTCACTTAACCACCGTTTCCCCGTTATGAAACTCGTCCTACCACTCTTTCCTCTTTTTTTTCGGCCGTTTGTTTTCCTTTTTCTTGCTGTTTTTAGCGTTTTAGGCTTTACCATTGTCCTAGTATAGGCCTTACCTACCACTATCTCTGAAATACCGGATACCCCCAAAATTGTCCTGACCTGTGCCTTTAAGCGAATTTATAGAGTAGTCAAGCCTTTTTGAGTGTCTTGCATATTCTCTTTTTCACTGTGATTCATTTTTCAGAGAGTCTTCTATGAAACGGTGCGACTATGTTTTGAGAAGCTCGGAGATGTGTTCATAACATTGGTATCCAGCTCTGTAAGTCCATATTCATTTGTAAAACGGATTACTTTGATAGAAAGTCTCTGAAATGTGGTGTGCTCATAGAACAGTTTGGTTA
>UZAF01016441.1:73116-83786 GCA_900617895.1 Haemonchus placei | reverse complement strand
GAAAACTATTAGAAACTAACCTTGCTGTTTGATGAAGTGAAAGGGAACGAGCTAACAGAATCACTCATTTCCCATCACTTGACATTCCATATCAGCGACCTTGAAATTTGTAGAAAGGAATATGGCCACCAACTAACGCAGTAGTCGTGCCTATCAGCATCGCTCTCCCTAGTTATAGGTTTCGAGACATACAATGTATGAAATTTGGAGATTTATTAATAAAATGAAAGAACACATTCAATAAGGCACAATAATTGCACACAGGCAAGACCTGACGCTACACGAACGATATCAAGACGAAAGTAAAGTTGAAAAGACGGTATAATCTGCAGAAACAGCAGTGAGACAGCATCACTGATTACGTGATGGGCTGGCCTACGGAAATATAGCGGAAATAAAAGAATACTCGAGAGAGAATGATCGCACCAAACAACGGAATGTAACAGTGATATTCTGGGAAAGCACAAATCTACACGTGTCGAACATTGGGAGGCGGTGACAGTAGTTCCTAAAAGTACTTTTAAATTTGGTATTCAATCATCATGAAAAATTATAGCTTTCTAGAAGCAATTGCAATTTTCTAGAGTCATTTGTGTTGAGGTTATCAGAGAAATCGGCATTGATCAAGCAAAAACCACTAACGTCGCTATCATCAAGTTAACAGAATGGGCCACAATAGGAAACAATCAAATCCAAAAACTGGCAACTACAAATTGACTGACAAATCGTCCCCTACGAGGTCCTCACGGAAGTCTTTCATGCGTGAAATCCAAGCATTACGATGAGTTCAAGAGACATCCCTTTTCAACTACCTATCTCCTACAGCGGGTGGTGGCACACTTCACACACGCATGGTCACGGATTCAGATTCCGGATTGATAACCGCCTAAGCCAACTGAACCTTCCATCCCTCAGCGGTCGGTGAATTGGTGCCAGACTAGTCTAGGAGGATAAAAGCTTTGACTCGTACATCGGCTGGCCACCGCAAGTCATTGTATAGGCCACATACGCATTCAATACGCCACTACGATTCTGAATGGAAGTCGAATGCGTGGGAGCATCCCTCATACATGATTGATCAACGCCCCTAAACTTTATCCTTTATCTCTTACAGTATCCTACGGCAACTCACCTACGACAAGCAGAGACGTTCACAGTCTGCTTTCTTCTCAAACCGATTCGCATTTCCGCCACAGCCACGGAAGAAGTAGAGTTTACAACGACGGTCTTTGGGTGAGTAGAAGTAGTGCAGGTTCGTTCGAGGTGGCTTTTCGTCTTCGCGACAAGCCCGTCCTGCAAAGGAGTATGAATTCATTTTGAACATTTCGAGGCAAGTAATGGAATAAATTGTTTTCAGTTCTAACCTTCCGAAGGCTTGATTTGGCACACAGATTTATCTTCAGCTGTCTTTACGGGATGCACTTCTTCTACTGTTGGTGGCTCAGTAGGAAGGTCGATGATGTGATGATCCTCAGATTCGGGCAGCGCCGTTGAAGTGGCGGGGGTGGCTACAAAAACATACGCATAAGATGAAGCACATTGCACAAGAAATTCAAATCTACTCAACCCTTCGGTTGGCTATTTTCAGCAGGTTTTAGCATAAGATGAGCCATTCCTTCTTCCTCATCTTCCTCATCTTCTCCATCCTCGAATTCCTCTGATTCTTCAGCGAAAACGGAAGTTGTGGTCTCCAACATCTGACGCCGTCGTTCTTGCATTTGTTCTACAAAAGGTTTCATCTATGACGGACTTGCAACTAAATTCTCGAAAGAAAAAAGAATTTGTAGAACATTTCGAGGAAGAACGTATTGCCGGATTTTGACGGTCACAATCATCCCTTCTCCAGAGATGAATTCCCCTTCTAAGCCAGTGGAGCATCACTAACAATCGCGAAATAGTCATGTTGGGGTCTCAGGACCACATACTTCGTACATTAACTACATTTCAGTAAGTAGACGGCATGATTATGAAAAATTGTAGAATCAAGAGAAAAGTTATGAATGTCAGCTGAGATAAAATGTTACAACGTAAGAATATCCCCCTTACCTTTCCTTGTTCTGGATATGTATTCGGATTGATCCGACGGCAGCGATCCTCGCTCTAAAACTTCACCAGGATTTGAAGGGCGTCTTCCCAAGTATGGGGCAGATCCCTGCTCCGTGGGAACTCGTTCGGCTGCTCCATACAAAGGACAACACATTCTAGCTAAAATGGAAGACTGATACTAGGAAGAAGAAGCGACCGGGCGACTTTAAAGGCGCACATTGTTTCTCGACATCAATAGCACAGTAAAATCCTTTCGGGCAGAGTTTCATCCCATCGAATCCAGCACCACAATTCGTTGGTTCTCCGTTGGAGGCCATGAGAGGGTCGGAGGCATCAGGACACATGTATTTGGGGGTTGAGAGCAATACGTTGCGAGAGTGGGCTGAAAAATTCAGGCTGACTTAGAATTGAGCAGAGCTGTGGTCTGCTAAAGAGCTACAAAACATTCAATGACGCACCTCGTGGTACACCAGGAAGCTCTGGAGCAAATCTCACAGATCCTTTCTCCACTAAAAGAGAATTGTGACATGATGTACCACCACAATCTTTCAAGACAGAGCAAAAAACCTTTTCTTTTCACTTCGCCGTTCGGGCAGCAAATGTCAGGGGGACCATGGAGACAGAAGAATCCTGTAGGGCAACCAATGGAATCGGTCGTATTGCCACATAGCACTGGTGCCGATCCACCTAAGGGAGATTTGCCATCTGGACACTGTCCGCGAAGGACTGGCGGAGGCGTAGATGCATCCGATTCCGGTCTAGGTCCTGCAATCAATGTGAGAGTTTGAACGATAAAACGGCAATTAAAAAAGAAAAGCAACTCACTCTGTCCACCAAGTACACAGAGTCTTTGACAGTCAATCATACTGCCAAAGTTGTTGTTGTTCCCTTTGCAGCCAGTATAGTAGAACAGTCGACATTTGTCTGAGTCGCGGTCATAGTAGTATCTGCAATCTTGGCTTTTTCGTATCATGTCGCTTTCAGGGACCCTAATCACAAGCGACATCCTACTGCAAAAAGTGCTAAATGATTTGCATCCATTGAGAGGTTCTTTTTCAAATGATTTTTCCATTTGCGTCCAATACTAAACATCTTGAATTCATGTTCGTTATTACGTATTCGGCATCTAATATAGTGATTTACTGTCAGTACCTCTGGACACTAACTGATTTTAAAGGGAGATGCTGCTGGTAATACTAGGATGGGATGAGAAGAAAGCTATATTTCTTTTAAAATAATCAAGTCCTAAGTTACTACGACCCGAACGGCTAGGCACAGATTCAGAATCACGGTAACCTACAATTTCCCACATGAGAAGCTTATGAAGAAAAGTGGAAGCATGGGAGTAAGTTAAGAAAACTCACCGCAAATGAGCGGCACCACAGTCTCCAGTAGCTAGGGGTTCGATACATATCGGATTACCGTGATGAGGTGGGGAAGGATTAGAACGCATTCGCTGAGCCCTCGACACCGTTCGAGGTTTCTCTTCTGCAACGAGAAAAATCGGACATTGAGATTCATCTATAAAGGGCAAACACGTGTTCTAACGACTAAAAGACTTGGCTTTGAGTATGGACCCGACCGCCCTAGCCAGTTTTTAGGAGGAATAGGTTTTCGGAAAAACGGCCATATTGGGAGGAAATGATGGCAACGTGTTTTGTGTGGCAACTGTGGTGCCTATAGAAAACTTGAAGGAAATCTCTTTACTGCAAGGTTACGAGCCTGCTTGTCATATGGCTATTACAGCACTGAGCGCACCCACCGTCAAAACGTAGAGGGGCAGTGATGGAGTCAATACTGAAGGAATTTTGTGGCGCGGTAAAGGCGTTGCTTGAGGCTTGACGGCGGACTCGAGCCGATCTTGCTTCTCGGCGAGCTCGAAGCGGTACCTCATCCATTAAACGCCGAATATTCAAAGGTCCGAACACCTTATAACCATGCTTTGTCTCCTCACCGTCGTAACCTGAAAACGACAATCGCGTTTGTTCCCTTTACTGAAAATACTCTGTACTAGAGTATGACCTGAAACAAACAGAAACGATAGCTTGAGGACAACATACCTCCGAACACGTGTTTGTCATAAGGATCCTCCTCATTTGGACAACAGAAGAAATCCACTCCATTGAAGTAACAGACTGATTTTTCCGGGCACTGAAAATAACCATAACAGCGAGCTGCTAATAGGTAAGAGAATAGAACGGTAAAGAACAGGTATTATAGTTCAATCAGTTCACGAACCGCCCTTATTTTGATTGCAGAACAACTTATAGACAAAGTACGAAACTCCAATAAATGACCCTACATAAGTGAGTTGGCATACCACACCTGATTCTTTCCTGGGAGGCACATAACCGGTCGTCCATCAGCGTACCGAAGTTCTTTTAGTCCATTGGGACACGAGAGCAAGTCCTTTCTTGACTCTTCCCCTTCAGTGAGGTCTTAACAGATGTTTTCAGTCGGTGAAAGAAAAAAGATTCACAGCAACTGGCGCACCTGAGTCCTCGACAATAACTCTGGATGCCGATTGCTGGAATGTGCGAATGCCGCTCGCCCTATTCTTTACCTAAAACATTCGACTTCATGCTTTGAGCAGAACAAGGTGTAGAAGAAGTCCCTGGAGTTCCCGAATGACTCCGGCTGTCTATTTCTTCCTTATTTTTAGTCCTAACTACTTAGTATTCTTCAAAATGGTGTGTGATGTTAAATGTTGTTGTATTGTTGTAGGATGTCTCAATCTTTTAAACGTGCAATTAGAATAAGAAGGATCTAGAGCTACCAATAGTTATCGAGTATTTCGGGATGACGGAGAAAACAAATGGCTGAAGCTTTAACCATGTTCCGACGCAGCCACTATGGGGACTGCCAAGAGATTTTCTAGCAGTCCGTCGAATAACGATGCCCTTTGTACGCAAACCGGCGCATATGGAACAATGTCTGACGCTGCCATTTTTCTGGAACTGCAGCTCGTGATTGCCATCTTTGCTATTCGAGGTTCATGGAAGTGCTACGGCGTATTCTTCCAACCACATTCTTCAATATTTTCATTGACCTCATCTCGAAAACATGGCCACTATGGAACAACATCACTCGTTAGAGTATTTCTTCAATCTCTAGTTACAGCTCAAAGGGAAAAGGAAAAGGGTTGGTGGCACTAGCTGTTGGTTTGCTGAATTAATTACAACTTCCCAGACACCGTCCTCAGAATTATTACGGTTTGTCGTTGGCCAGGGAAATTTCGTAGCGACAAATGAATCCCCCTCGCCATCTCTCATTCTTCAAAATTAACGCACCACGAAAAGGGACCACAGCCACCGAAGTAGGACCCTTCATCTCAGACTGCAAAGAAGAGAACTTTAACCAGGAGCCCCTTCTTTCTCAACCGTTGCGCCGCATTACCGCATTACGACCCATTCTCTTCGCTGCGTGATTTACTAACTGCATTCAAAAGTCACACGGAACGTTTTATAGTTTGCTATTATCAACGGCTGCTGTGACGACTTTCCGCACCGCCTACGAAAAGAGTTCCGGACAGAAGGGAAGTGGTGAAGGGGTTGGTAGTAAATGAAGGAGTTGTCGTTAGCGCAAGCGTAGTCAACTCTCGTCATACAAAGATCATGTGGATTTTTCTTTGAACAATACTTCCATACCCAATTTGAACAAGCATACAAATCGTCACGAGTGATCCATATGATGGTTGTGGGCCTCATGAATAAATGCTTACTTTTTGAAGGTGCTATCGCCGGAAGGTTCCTCAAAAAAGCACTGATCGGTACGTTTTTGCTGTTATAGCTCACACTGGTGTTGGCTTTTCATACTTGTAAACCAGAATAAAACATATCAACATGTTTTGTAATAAAGATCTCAAAAAGCTGTCATAGCAACGAAAGTTTACCAACAAAAAGGCATATGAATTGTCCGCCAAAGAGAAGCTTTCGAAAGAAAAAGGCACGAGACAAGAACTCCTCGCCCTTTGAAGTGAAAGCAACTTTCCCCCCCCCCCNAAGGTAAGCTGAAATCAACGTTACCTCTCCGGTTTGATAATTTACGGACATCGGTGGGCTAGGACCAACGATTGGGAGGTTTTCGTTACCAGTGGTAGGTGGTTTGGGAGGAAGCGGTTCGGCCTGACAAAGAGGAAACCATTGGTCCGTTGAAAGAGAAATGACTTCGAAAAAATGTTGTATAGGATACTACATGGCAAACCTTGTAGATCTCTTTCTTTCGCTCTTGTCCGGTGGCCACATCAGTAGATCTGAATTTTATATGGTATAATATTTAAAATCGATGAGTAAAATAAATTATCTACGGATTTTCTTTGAGAGTACAAATGGGCACCTACCTTTCGGGAGTCTTTTCTTTGTGAACAACCGTTTTGGCAGCTTGAGCCGCAGGCGGTCGTGGCTGTGTGCCTGGAGACTGGACGGAGTTCGAAATGGGAGGTTGTGGAGCTGGCGCAGAAAGAGAGGCGTCTCTGTTTTCGATGGTGTTGCCGACTGGACGATTCGGAGGGGTATTCGTGGAAGTGAACGATTCCTCGACGAAATGAGACAACTAAATTGGCCAATTGAGAATTTATCTGTAATGATTCAGTTTTCCACTAACTTTCTCATCGTAATCCAAGATATCCTCGATTGTCTGCCTGTCTGGCAGTGGTTGGCCAGCAGCAGGACGAGGGTGTGTTTGTGGAGCTAAGGGAGGCGCTGGTGGGCGAATCGTTGTAGTCGTTGGTGGAGCGACATATTTGGGTGACCCAGGTTGAGCTGAAATCATACAGTTCTCGGTGGCTCAAAGTTCGAGGTAGATTGATATAGTAGCTTACGTGAACAGTAACGTTCGCAGTCACTGAGCGTTTCGAATTGATTTTGGTTACCTCCTCGTCCTTCATAAACGAATTGCTCACATCGCAAGTTCTTCATGTTGAAATACCTTGAAATATATCAGTTCTAGATCTGAAAGGTTACAAAAAATGCGATTAGATTTTCAATGTGAGGTGCGAATCCTCTCTTCGCATTATGAATAGTAACAAGCTGGCAAAAGAACTGAGTCTGAGGTCATCATACGTGCATTGACATTTATCGATGGGTGAAAGAATTTCCAGAAGTGGAAGTGAGCTAGCGCAAGAGGCGCCATCATCGAAACAGCAAGTCGTACGGGTATGTAAGATAAGGTGTCGGCTCATTACTGCTTTCACCTCCCTCGAATATACTTATACATCTAGGGTCTTCCGCGGAAATCTCAACAAGCATCGCTCATGGTGTCTTTAGCGTTGTATCAGCATTGACAATTGATCGTTACTCGTTGATTCACCGGATATTGAGGTAATAGCTACGTGACAAGATCATTCATCCATTATTTCTATGAATATTCAAAAAAAAAATAGTCTTGGGCATAGTGAATGTCTTTCCTCTCTCTCTTCACGACTCACCACTTGACGTTATAGCCTTTGCCACTGCCTCCGTCTCGCTCATAAGTGCATCGTTCAGGCACGTGTGAGAGTAGAGTAGAATGAGCTGAGAATTCCGATATTTAGCTATATGGAAATGGTAAACTTCTTCAAAAGGTTTAAAGAGGAATCACCTCGCAGACACTTGATCTCACATACAGACCTATCTGCAAAGTTGTTCTCGTTTCCACCACAGGAGCCATATGAGAACTGTTCACATTGACCACTTTGAGCGTTGAAGAACCTAAACACTATAGCATGCACTGACTGGAGATTGGATATGTGGGGTTGTCAAATAGTACCATCGAGGAACATATTCGAAGCACGGTCCCGCGTCTGGAGGCAAAGAGCAAAGAACTCGCGCATCGATCTCTTCGCGTTCCGTTGGGACTCCCACTGGTGCAGCCGTCCTTGGCACGTTACGCGTCGTTGCAGGTTGCGGTGTGGTCTGAGGGGTAGTCCTGGTGGTCACGGGCGATGAAGCAGACGTTGGTCGTGAAGTGGGCGCTGGCGTCGTTTGTGCATGCGTTACTGGTGGTTGCGTTGTTGGCGTTGGTGTCGTCGGTGGTGGTGTGGATGAAGTTTGCGTTGAAGCAGCTTGCGTCGTTGAAGGTTGTGTTGTTGAAGCTGGCGTCATCGTCATTGGGCTTCCTGTCGTCTGCGTTTGCACCGTAGAAGTGAGTGTGGTCTGAGTTTGCGATGTCGACGGTTCCGCACTGAGCTGCTTGCCCGTAGTTGCTTGTGGCGTAGATATAGCTTGTGTGGAAGTCGCAGCTGCATGGGTTGTAGTGGCAACAGTTGTGTTTGTTGCTGCTGGTAATGTAGTGGTGGCAAGTGGAATGATTGTAGTTGGTTCTTCTAAACAGAGAGATTAAAAATACAGTTTACACAGATGGAAGAGTCTCAAAATGAATTCTCTAATGGGAAGGAAGTGACTCCACAATAAGAGAACTCGCAACGCATATGCTTGAAGAGGAACTCATTCTTCAGAAGCTTGCGAATAACTGAAGCGAAACTTGTGGAGAGATGGGGATCCGAGTCCAATTTCACGAAATACGGTACTCGTGGTAGTATTTCGTACGCCACTGTTATTATTGTTTATTGGAGGAAACCAGTCGTCAGCGCTAAAATCTGCTTGAGCTGCGGATCCTAGCACGTTGCTGGAAACTTGAGCCTTCTAACTAAACGGAGTTAGGCGTTTTCCTGCGTGGGTCCATCAAAGCTGCAGACGTGGTGAGAAACTCGAAACAGAGGAGTATTACTGGCACTATCATGACATGGGCACGCCTGGGATGGTGGGGGAAAGGGGAAGATGTGAGTATATTCGCTCAATGTCATAGCTTTCTGGGTCTAAGACTAGATTATGCCCTTCGATAGAATTTCTTTTCATCCGCATTCGAGTCCGATATTCACTCAACAGACAGGTTTTTTTTCGAACATAGGCTCTAAAACAAAAATATACAATCCTCCCCTGATCATGGTCTTCCAAGCCCCAATCGCTATTCTTACTTTGTACGCTCAACATATCTTCAGGAGAGATGTGTGAGAACCGAATGCCACCTTTGAGAAGTGACAACAGCACAGACGGAAAAAGAAATATTATCATTGGTTCGAATTCGGATGCGATACAAGCAGCATGATGGGAACACTGCCAGTAAGTGGCTGACTGAACTCGCCTACAGGGGGCAGTGAAATGCATACTTAAAGCACAGTTCACGAGAATTTTGAGAAACCCTTTTTGAGTTGAAATGAGGTAACGTTGGTATAGAATAGTGCATCGGTGGGGGAGAAAGCGAGAGATTCCGTCTACTTCACGAACAATGAAGCGTTCCAAAAGTAGTGGAAATAGAGGTTGTACGAGAATACCGCGGAGGAAATGGCGTGAAAGGGGTATTTGGACGAGATTTTAGTTGCTATAATTGTGGAAAGAGTTTACTTATCAACTCCAAGTTGTCTAAAACTGCCTCCCACCGTCGCTATGGGTTGACAAGTTGTTTACACTTCCAATATGGGAGCCCTTGAGATTGTGCAGCCTCTACAAAACCGTTGAGACTCGTCCGCTGTAGGTGTAGCATTCACACGATGCTGGCCCCTTATTGTGCCCTATTCAGAATGTTTCTCGACCTGACATCGGCACATATGCTATCAGGAGGGGCCTCGAAATCATTCTATGGAGGAACTCCAGAAACCATTTTTTGTGAACTATGCCTTTAAGTTGAAATTAGTATGGACAGAAACAAGTTGTTCGAACACATATGAGCTGGGAGTTGAGCTGGATTAAGCGCTACCTGAGTAGGAAGACGCAAGGCCCAGCCAAATTGAAAGCATGTTGGACTAGTCAGAGGTTGGGAACATCTATTATACCATAGTGTTCGGGCACCCCGACCACTACGATATAACAGATGTTCCCAAGTGGATGGAGGTAGAACCGAAAACTCACACTCCTGCTCAAAAAAATTGTGACGAAGGGAAAAAGTGAGCAGGGTCTAGTGTAGGCAGAGAAGACATGGCAGGTTGTGAGGGAATGAAAGACGGCGGAGCTAAATCCGAAATAGATAACCCTACGGAAGAGGTTTAAAACAGTTCAGCCGTTTTTTACAATCTGGTTCCCTCGAGTACGTAAAAGCGTTCAAACTTCGAGGAATATATGTGATGACTCAGTTCACATTTCGAATAAATGACTATGCCGTGGAGCAAGATGAGAGAAGTTGGAGAGTGCATAGCTACACTAATATTGGGTTGTAACATAAGTTCGTAGAGTTTTTCACAAGGATTTATCTGAACCAAAAAACAATAATTATAATAATAAATTAACCAATGATGTATCCTCCGTTACTGTTCACGACCTCCTCCTATCTCTCGACCAATTTGTTGATGGCGATTCGCCGAAAATCGGCCGGTGTGGTGTCGAAGAATTTGTTGAGCCAGTTTTTAAGGTCCCCTTCGCCATCGAAGGTAACACCCCTCATTGGGTTTAACATAGAGCGGAAAAGGTGATAGTCGGCAGGTGCAAGATCCGGAGAGTGCGGTAGATGCTGAAGAACCTCCCATTCAAGCTCTTGGAGTGCTGTTGTGACGACTTGAGCAATATGGGGCGTGTTGTCGTGGAGCAAGATGACTTGACCACCTCTATAAGGTCTTTCAGCCGAATAGCCTCATTTACACTGTTCAGCTGGGTAAT
>UZAF01016441.1:56738-73042 GCA_900617895.1 Haemonchus placei | reverse complement strand
CCACCCACACCTTTCAGTAGACACACCTAAGACACCTTCCCCGTACACACTGCATATGTCCCGAGCGGTTTCGGCTGCTTTTTTGACCTCGACGAGAAGCAAAGAAAAGCAGATGTCGAACATGCTAATTTCTTCTTCCTGGATATTCCATTTCTGAGCCCGAAAAAAGACGAACAATTTAATTATCCTAAAAACGAATAAAAAGTTCTGTAGAGGAGAAAGAGCTCTTTCAAATGAATGTGTACACCTTGCTAAAAAACAAAATAACTCGTTGTAAAATAACTCTAACGCAAAACTCTACGAACTTATGTTACAACCCAATATCTGTACTCATGCAGACCACCTTGAATAAATATTCGACTCTCGCAAAAAAACCTACTATCATATGATTTCGCATGAATAATCTGATTCAGGCCCTTCACTTGAGGCCTCACATTTTTTACTTGTGTTCTCTACTTTATCAGAAGGAAGCTCAAAAAATTTCGGGAGATGTAGACTAACCTAGTCCATCGATATCGAGCTTTTCCATGTTGCGACCGATTCCAGTTGGCGAAAGCGGCACCGGCTCTCGTCCAATAGAGTAACCAGCCATATCTTCTGAACTAGAAATTTCGAAAGAAGAAGGAGAAAGAGCGTCCCCTGAAGGTGTGTCGCCGGGTTCGGCAGGTGTGGTGGCGTCATTGATGGATGGGATAGTGCCATCAGTGGCGGTGGCGGTGAAAGTGGGTGCACTTGTTGTGATATTGGGCTGTGGTCGTATTTCAATTTTTTTCAGTGTTTTCACCTTCTCACCATACAAATGCGGCGGTGCTACATTCATCGGCGGACGACGCTCATTTTCAGGTGGTGGTGGAGGCAAATTGTTTGGATCGAAGAACTCTATCTCTTCCTCAGAAACATGCTCATCATTATCAAACGTTTTTGGTTCGTGATCGATGGTATTATCACTACCAGCAAGGGATTGGTGAGGAACATTGACTGCTTCCGTTGAGTGAACGACTGAAGGGGTGGTTTCAGTCGTGGTGCTGTCCTCACGGGGTGTGCTACTATCGGTAAATGTGGGTGCAATGGTTGATTCTTCTGAGGTGGACTCAACGTGTGATGAAATAGTTGTGCTTATTTGAGGACTATTTGAAGTGGCGGCATCGGTGTCTGTCACACCACTGTCCGTGGTTACAGGGAAAGATGTGGTGGATGAAATTTCGGAAGAATCGGTGACGTCGCCATCAGCCGCTGTAGTTTCGTCAGTGGACTCATTAGGAGGTGAGGTGCTCGTCAAAGACGGTACGCTTGTGCTCTTTTCAGTAGTGGGCAAGTACGTAGTAACGGAACCATCGCCATCGGTCGGCAATGGGTTGGTGGAAGAAAAGTACGAGGTCGAATCTGAACTAGGAGTGCTCGAAAAAGATTCAGTGCTCTCTGAAGTGGACTCTATGCTCACGGCAGTAGCATCTGTAGTTTCGTTTTGGGAGACATTGCTAAAACTACTAGTCTCAGAGGTAGTCGCTTCAGTGGCTGAAAAATGTGCATCCGGTTTTATAGGTGCTTGCTCTGTGATTGAAGTACTTCCTTGCGTAGTACCATAACTAATCTCCACGGTTCCTGTGCTACTTTGTGATTCATCGGCATTGGCAGTGGTGGTGCTTTCTGTGCGAGGTGATGACAATCGTGTTGTGGAAGTACTACCACTATTGGTTCTACTTGCAGTGACTGTTGAGCTCCTGGAAGTCGTGGAAACAGAGTGAGGTGCTTCTGTAGTGCTCACAGGCCGAAGCGTAGTTCTGGAGACGCGCTGGCCTGTGATTGTTGGTGGGCGGTCAGTCCGAAGAAAGTGGAATTCACCGTTCCCATTCTCTTCGGAAACCTCCGTGCTGGAAGTGCTCATCAATCCGTCCATGTGGATGACGGGGACTTTTGCGATCTTCTTACCATGAATCGCTTGAGGTTGGCTAGATCCTTGGGAAGGTGGTGATGGTGGGTGGTAGTGCTCGAACTCAATCGGATCACGAGAGTGAACCTGTGCGACGCCAGCGGCACGACGAGGTATCTCTTCCACGAAATCCTCTTCTTCTTCGTCATCGTCGGATATAATTCCTGGAAAGCTACGAATAGGCTGAATATTGAGTCGAATAGGATGATTAGCCTGATCGGTCAGTGATTGATTAGTGCTGGGTTCTGTGAGTGTGCTGTTAAAGTGCTGCATATATCTTGGGAAATTGTCGTATGGTGAGTCGTGGAATGAGTTGACTTGATTTAGTGTGTGCGTAGGTCTAAATGGTGTGCTGTTAGAAGGTGGTGCATGAAGGAACTTAGGATAATCATTAACGGTGAGTTGTTCAGAAAGTTCTTGTAGCTTACGTGGACGTTTGTCCGGTACACGGACAGGCGGTGCACTAATGACTGTGCCTGCTTCTTTCATGTAAAGCGATTTGTTCATGATGTTCAGAGGATCTTCTGAAGCGAACTGCGTCTTGATTCCAAGCGGTGCAGCGTTTTGAAATTCCTTAGAATGCCGCTGAAAATCGCGGAACATTCTTGTGGGTGGTCCTTCCAACGTAGAGATTTGCATATTTGTGGGCAGATTTTCGAGATCTGGGCGAGGAATACGAACTCCTGGTATTGTGGGTGCGTAGTAGTCCCCATTGTAAAAAATGAATCTGCTGCGATCAATATTTGTGGGGAATTCGATTTCATCGTCATCACTTGCAGGAGAAACTTTACTTCCGAAGCTGCGAAGACCCTTCACTTCATTGGGATTCAGCTGTGCGTTGGCACTTTCCCATCCGCGTTTACTCTCAATCACGTTCTGTTCTACTGATGAAACCATGTTTGATCGGGAACTGATCACCATCCGATTGTTCTCTATGACTCTTTTCGGAAATTCGTTGCGTGATGGTCCGTTTTTGCGGAGCTCGCTTTCTTGGGGGATCGGACGTATTGAACTCGAATGGTGTTGCACATTTTTGATGTCACCTTGTTTGGCAGTAGGCACATTTGACTGGTTTGGAGATGTGTCTTGGGATTGTTCTGCCCAGTTACGATTGAACTGCTGTTCCACTTGATTACTCCCTTGTCGTATAGGTGATTGAGAAGATGTTGGGGACCATGCAGGCCCAACTGGCTCGATAGCTGCTTTTTGGCCAAACTCACTATTTTTCGCTTCAATTATTATTCTTCGAATAGGCTTCACTTCGTTCTGAACCATCAGCAGAGATGGTGCAGAGTCCGCTTTATGGTGGAAGGACAACCGAGCATCAACAGGACTCGTTGGTGACTGGATGGTGGCGGATGTGTGAGATTGTGAACCACCAGCGGAAGAAGGAATTGCTCGATTGTTGAAAAGAGATGAACCCGATTGGCGTACCGGAGTTTCTGCCGTATCCCCTCTATTTAGGGCCATTAGCACATGTTCAGATGTTCTTCTTTCCGAATTCGGGTCAGCCCGCACAGCAAAGTGNGATGCTCCATTTTGATGGTTCTTTGCTCTAGCTGTGGCTGCGCCGTTACTAACATTTGCATCTCCTTCATTAGGAATATTCGTAGATTCGGAAAAATGTTGTGGGCCATCGTCACTAGTGGACCTCACGAAATTGTTTTGCACAGGTGGCTGTAATGGAGGAGATTGAGGCTGATTGGATTGAATGGGGACGGTAGGACGCATTTGCATCTCAGGTGCTAAAGCAGAGAAAGTCTGAGGTGCCATAGCTCGTGCTTGTTGATCCCTAAAAGGATAGGGTTCCCAGCTAGTTCTCATTGGTGGTAATTGTCTTGTAAAAGGCACACTATTCATGGCGAATTGCCGTCTGTTTCCACCAAGATGCTGCGAGTTGTAGGTGAAATAGGTAGGATCGACAGGTGGGGATAGTCCCGCTAGGTTGTTGTTTTGCTGAGGATTGTAATTTTCTATTGAAATCGTTCTGTAAATATGCGGGTGAGTAGCGACGGACTGCTGTCGAGGCAATTGAGGCTTTTCCAAAATTTTCAGAGGAGGGAGCTCTTTTGAAGACCGATCTTCTTCTAGAACGGCATTGACCTGATGATCACGTTCTGTGACAACAGTTCGCGCTGTTGTTTTTTGAACAGCCTCCGGCGGTACGGTGTCCGCACGTGGCTGAATATTTTCCTTCAATGGTTCTAGAGGTCTCACTTGAATTGTTTCCGTTCCTGAGTTTCTTCCAGTTGATGTGGGACGACTTTGACTTGGGGCGTGTGACAAGTGTGCAGGCTTTGAAGTGAAGCGCTCCTCTGGAGTCTGCTGGACTTTGCTTGCTGTGGAACGAGGATGAGGATTTGTAACCGCTTGTGGTTGGCTGCGTTCTGTGGAGGTCGAAAAGGTGCTTGGTAAACGTTCTGTTGTTGGGTTTCTAGATTCTCCCAGATTCTGTCGCTGCCTCGTTATCGAAAAGCGCGTGGTCGCTTCCGTTCTTGTTTCTGAATGAATTCTTTCTCGGATGGTGGTAGGAGGCGTAGTTGATGAAGGCACTGTCTTGGGAGTGGGAATGGTTGTTTTCACAGTGGGTTCTAGATGTCTTCTGGTTGTGGAACGAGCGGTCTCTTTAGCAACTGACCCTGTAGGCCTTTGTTCTCTGTGTATAAAATTGGTGATGGATGGGGACACTGAAGATGACTTTCTATGTTCTTCCACATTCCTTTGCTGTTCAGCCGTCACACGACCAGTGGCTGCTTGAACAACTTCTTCAACTTTGACGTGTTCTCTCTGAAGTGTAGGTGGCCTTTGTCGGTCTTGACTATCGTTGCCAAGTTCAGGATGTCGATTCAGATCGATTCCCCATGCTTCATATGTCTCAGGATAGTACGTGGTCGTGACCAAAGATGAAAGCTTGTTGTTGTCCGGGGCAATGTTGGGTAGTGCGTGCGCACGAACACTCGGCGGTAAATCAAACGGCAGTGAGGCCGCATCTAGTGGACGGTTGGTTTTTGCTGACTGAGACACCACTGGCGAGAATAAGTTTCGATCTACTTGTATGTTACGTTTGGTTGTTGCTGTTGTTGTTGTTATTGTTGTTGTTGTTACGATTTTAGCAAGCATAGCTGGTGGCTGGCTGAGCGGTACTCGTTGACGTTCTTCCTTGCGATCATCGAAGTGCACTGCGGATGACAGCTTTGAATCCGGATCAGCAGCGTTTTCATTCTCATGCACATGCAACGGAGTACTGGGTACCGACGGTACCCGATCTAAAATAAGTCTTCGGTGAGGCGCGGTAACAAGGTAATTCGTCAAAGCGACGGCATGCAAAGCTAAGTAAGTGCAGTGCGGGATAAATCACCCAGTAGTCAAGCGTGAATGGGTGAACTTGGCCAGTGCAAATACCAAGCGTGATTGAACTTATCTGGGTGACAGCTGTTAGAAGTGACTCTTCAACACACCTGCACATTAAAAGGCGGTGATCACAAGGTGAGTGTGCATGAGTATCCCTTGTGCAGATAAGTGAAAGGCAAACCACTGAACGTTCAAAACCCTTACAACCCAAAGGAAAACACTGCAAAGGGTGCAAATCATGCGCTGAGTTGTGGCATTTGTTAAAATGGTGAGTTCGGTGTCTGCACACCCTTTGCAGAAAAAGAATGGATATAAAATAATAATGGGAAGGGAAACTTACGTAAGAAGCGGGCGCAATGGATTTCGCACTCGTTCTGCGAGAAGAAGTGGTTACGGTTGCCCGCACAGCCACCATACTTGAATGGATGGCAAGTACCGTCTTCACCGTTGAAGAACCAACGATCGACAAAGTGTTTACATGGACCGGGCTCCTGAAACGTTCCATTTTATTTGTAATATTGGTAGTACCCGAAATTGGATTCAGCATAGTAATAGCACCGAATGAAAATAGTGCCACCCCATAAAATGATGACCCGACGCCAAGTCCGATCACCAAAAAAATTCTTCTGTACTACTCTACACTACTTGATCCGAGCAACTGGGTAAAACTTCATTAAAATCTTCCAAGCATGTTTTGTGAGACTTTCAGACCCCCTTTTTTCATTTACACATAGCACTTCCTCCTCCTTTTTGGGGACCCCAAACTGTTAAACACGGGAAAGTCCATTTATTCTTCCTATCATATTATCAGCTACTGGGTCTCGCTCGTTCTTCTTCTCTGCATACATACTTGCTTCTACTGGGGCAACCATTGTCGCTCCCAATTTTTTGCGTTGCTCCCTCATCCTTTTGGGAGACATACAGAACACAATGGGTTCGACTCCAATGAGAACACATTTTCTGTTGAAGAAATAATGGAGAAGAAATCCTGGGGCGCACAGAAATCGTTCCAGCTAAGTTGTTCTACCTAGTTTTCTTCTACATAAAACATAGATCATTTTCCGTAATTAGGAAAGGGATCACAACTGTCTATGTTCTGTCGTTTGAAGAATAATTTTAGTGTTTGCCGACAAACCCTCAATGAAGACTTGTCACCCTACCCTTTCAATCCTTACTCGCTACCCCCAGTGTTGGTGGATTGTTCGCAGGCTCCCTTAAATATGGGCACTCCTTATCCTCTCTCTTGAAGCTGAGAAGAATGATTAACTATTTAACAAGTTTCCGATTATCATCTGATGGAATGAGTTGGGATGTCTCCCAAGAACAAGAATGAGAATGACTGGGATGATCTGGAAAATCGAGTAAACCGTATTAATGCGTATTACGCTTTTGGAATATCTTAAATCATGAAATGGTCCTCTGTTAGAGGCAGCAATTTAGGTCTATGGGTACCTTGCCTATCCCAAGCTGGAGACGTTCGTAAAGCTAAAATACAATTCAAATTGAGTGCAGAATGTTTTGCAGAGTGGGAAGAGGGAATCCACGGGTCTCTCTAAAGCTCGCTAGCTGTGGGAATGAATAGATGTTTGATGGTCCAGAACTAAATTAGGGATCCTGAGGTCGAATGGGGTGCGGAATGCCATGTAGGGTGAGATGAGGGACCCACGCCAGTACTCTGAAGCTCACTATCTGTCGTAATGAATGTGTTGTTTAATGGTCCAGATCTATCTAGGGGTTCTGGGGAGCATGCTTGTGAAGTGTTATCAAAAGCTCATTTTAGACTACTCTTATAGGACTTCTCAAGTGAGTATAGACAAATGAATGAAAATGAAAAGAAGGGAAGAGCACTAGAGATACAATGTAGACTAACCACTGGTTGCATGCATTTCTCCTGCAGGTGAGCTGACAACGGTGGTGGAAGCAATTGCTTTGAGCCGATCTCTACCTGCTTGGACTGCGAAGACTGAACTGTAGGGACGGATTCTGTAACGTAAGAGAAATTTACGATTCATTTTTCCGGCCACCACTCGTGGAAAATCAAAGCTCCATAGTGCACTTCGGAACTTGCAGCATGGGGTGCATGAAGAGGAAACCATATTCGAGCATGATATTACCTTGACGTCGAGGAATATGTCCAGTGATAGTTCCCGGAGGCGAACTGCGGTTGGGTGTGGGACCAGAAGGCGGACCAACGCTAGTGGGTGCTGAAGGCGGACGAGCGGAAATGTGGTTCGCACGAACTGTTGGTGTTACTGGGCGGGATGTCGATGGCGCTATTGGTGACGCGTCTTGATCCTCGAACGACGCGGGTGGCTGGCCGATTGAGCCCGATAGAGAGGGACATACGCAATCCTGAAAATGACCATGTAACAGAAGGTGATTTATGCTTCACAACTTCTTCAGAGGCTAGAGAATTTATGAAAAGCAAAGGCGTACCTTGCAGCCTTTCCTATTGTTAATGATGATACAGGGCTCTTTACAGGTGTCCACGTTCACTTCTGGACACTGGAGCGCACCTAAATAAGAATCAGCCATTTCCGTAGTTTAACACTCCTGGAAATGCGGCACAAAGAATTAGGAATGAACTCAGTGCAGGGACCTAAGATTGGAAGCTGTTCCCGCGATTAGCCAATTTGGAAAGTACACTCAACATACATGCCAGGACGCCTTGCAAGCTAGCAAGCAAAAAAACTAAGCCATCTTTTATTTTCTTATCTCCATCAGACAGGTCAACGCTGCCTTATTTGTATTGTTTCGTGATCGTTTTGTGGCAATGTTGGCATGTTCCAATCACTGAGAATCTTTCGTTATATGCTCTTCTCCCTGTCAGATAATGGGAGGGGTCTCAAAAGTAGTCGTGCACTGGGGAAGTAGGAAAACCAGAGACAGAACAGAGGAAATTAATGTACCTGGTGGTGAAGGCTGACTAGTCGGTGGACAGCTGCAGAACGGGCACCCGTTCCGATCATTAACAATTTGACATCGAGTCAAGTCGCACTGCGGATTTGGATTGCATACCTTCCTGATGCAGACATTTCGACACTCTTGGATTGTAGCGAAGTTGTTTCCGTTGCCTGCAATGACATGGGTTTGGCTCGATTCAAGCCGTTATCTTATAATGGCCTCGGTGTAGTGGCCATACGTACCTCCACAACCTCCGTAGGTGAATTGGCGACAGTCATTAGTAGACTTGTCGTAGCCGAATCTCACGAAAACTCCGCTGCACTCGCCAACCTCGATGTCATGTTCACACAGATTGCCAGGAGACAGGGCAACTGAAATTTGTGGAGCCTGGTTGAGGGAGATTTGTAATTTTCCTTTCATGACTTCTGGATGGAAGCCGACTTTCTCATTTTTATGATTAAGCGATATGGATATCGCGAGTGTTGCTCATCTGATACAAATCAGGTCCAAGCGAAAGTACCTTTTTGACATTTGATACGACACTCGGCAAGAGTTGCGAAATTGTTTCCGTTGCCTCCGCAGCCACCATAAGTGAACGGACGGCATTCACCAGACTCAGTATCGAAAGCGAATCTCTGCAGAAATAACGAATTTGTATATTAAGGGGGTGGAAGCAAGAAAGCCCCCTGAGCGTCTTCCTCACCTGAAATACACCATTGCATTCACCCGCGTCGACGTCGTGCTTGCATACATTAGAAAAGTCATGGGCGACGACTGGAGTGGCTGAAACAGGGCCGATGCTCATATTACAGATCTGAGGGATCGCAGACGACTGACTGGGCGGCTGGTGCATAATGCCCTCATACGTGTATTTTCCCATGTCTCTCCTCATAAGTAACCCAGTACCGTGCAGTTCCACAAGACCACTGGTACCCGAGATTCGAGAAACTTCTCTTTTAGGAAGCTTCCCATGGCCCATTCCTTCGCAAAGGTCGCGCAATTTCTGTAGAGACATTCAACCAGCTATCGAACAAAAAATAGGTAAATTTCTGGCAATGTTAACTAGATTCCAACAAAATCCGGACTAATCTACTGAGTGGAGGAGAAAATTGATTCCGATTTCGAATTACGCCTAAAACCTACCTTCCTTGTGGCAGATCGCCAAGCATTCCTCCCTGCTTGCGTAGTTGTTGCCATTTCCTTGACATCCGGTATACGTGAACACGTCGCAGGTCTTGAAATGAACGCTCATTGTGACCACAAATTATATATGATATAGTTAAATGTATGCTTTATAAGTAGGGTTGTTCGAAAAGCGACCGGAACCTTTTGAAACAATTTTCTTTCAAGATTGTTTTGAAAGGTTTTTAAATGTTTGGACGTTTTTTGTTGGAAATACATGTATTATCGGAATTTATGTGTTTTCCTTTCAAAAAAAGTGAACAAATTCTATTTCATTTCGCATTTCTAAGATCAGTACGTAAATGGAGCGCTAAAGAAACATTTTCGGTCTGCTTGCTTTTTTCGCATCCATGGAAATCGTTTATGAGAATGTCAAAAGGCTTGGCCTAATAAAAAAGCTAGATGTTCAGTGCCACATGTGAGAAGGAGATTCGTTTGACAGCGCGAGTTATTGTCTACGTTTTGCTCTTCAAACGCAGTGAACCCGACCCATTTGGGAGCAGCTATTTGTTGATGATAAAAGCCGGAATGCTTACAATGATGTTGCTCTCAAACAATCAAAGTCATCAAAGATTAAACTGATCAAAGAAGTGCGAAGCTGGCGTTCATCAAGAGAGGGTCATGCTATTAGTTTGGTAGGGTTCCAAGGGTGGGGTATACTTCAAGGTGCTCTTGAGGATTCAGGATGATAATGCGGACCTCTACTTATCAAAATTATATGAAGCAAAAAAATTCAGCCAAATTTATCGAGGCACAGAATGGTGACGTTTCCTTTACCACGGANAGCGCTCAAAGTCTGCTTGGTCAAAGCCTCGAAAGATATGTCAGTTGAAATGCGCAGTTTCCCATCAGTCAGTTTATCAGGGGCAGTGATAGTGCTCTCGTCCCTAAAGACGAGGGTCGAGGGTCTGCCCCTTACCGCCGTGGCAGTTTTTGTAGAGCATACTGTCTTTCCAATAAAAGCTCTGATAACGTTTTCTGATATGCGGTCGTTGTTATTATGTGAGGCGGGAAGTTTCTGTACGTGGATGCTTTAAGTCTTCCTACGCGCCTGTCATCATTATCATTCTTTCATCAATATACCCTGCTTTGTACCAAGAGCATTTTAAAACATTGGCAAACGAGTGGCACAATTTAGCCGCTTATGGTAAAATCTTAAGTATATTGCCTCGCTGTGACATATTGAAGTCCGCATTGTTTACCATTGCTCAAGTCGAGCGCTAGTAGCGGTAGTATCTAATTTGCAAAAACGTTTCGCTTTTCACTGTCGTACCTTTCTTTCGTTGTCCCAGTACCATCGAATGAATTGTCCACGGCAGGTTCCAGGATCTTTCGGGTGCAGACAACGGTTTACTGGAAGTAAAACTATTCAATTTGATGACTACTGTGTCGTCACTGGCAAGTCTTTTGATTACTGCCAGCACCGGTTAGCTTCAGCGCAGATGGAAGAAAAAGCATGAACATCAAATGCTAGCAATGGAATGGTTAAGGGTATTTCTCATAAAGCAACTAGATCACCCAGCCACACCCGATCATGATTGTGATAACTTGCCGATTATAATTTCTACTTCCTATTTCTACATGGCTCAGCAACAATATGATATGAAGTTGCAAATGATAAAGCAGCAATTGACCCAAGTAGGCAGCATCGGTTAGATTTGATAAAGGGGAAAGGTAGACTTCGAAGGTGCCTTCCCCATTAGACACCATTAGGCATTTTAAACAGCTCAGGCCCCAAAAACACTGCTTACAAACCATCACTGTCTCTTGTAGAAGAAATCGCCAAATAGTTGGCTAAAAGGTCCGCAGCATGCGTGTTCTGAAAACTCATAGTTTCGTTTGCTGGAAATTTATAACTCTCGTTGCTCTGGGGCTGGTACTTCCAAACTGTGAAGAGATTTGTGGGAGATAACTCAACTGTGGGTGTGAGGTGGCGGTAACTTTTCATAAGGAGAACAAAAGGTGTCACGAGTCATGGATATTTCTGCCTTAAAGGCGCAATCAGATAAAAATGGTTTCTAAGATTCCCTCTTAGGACTAGCTAGTGGCCCCCAAGGGGAACAAAAAGGACGTCAGGCAGAGAAACTCATTGTCAGTAGGTAGGGCATAATAGGAGCCTCTCTACCGGAATCGTCGACGTCTATGCTCATCGACAGATGATATGTCAGAAGAGTTGCCGAGGCGATACAGGTTGCGCTGTTCGCGCCAGGATCCACACTTCAGCATCCAATCAGCTGATCGCCGAGTGGTGAGGGGATGTCCGGGGTGAGGTTGGTGGAAATTATCTTTCTTTCGGATCCACTTGATGCTTAGATGCATGAGAATGTCCACAATGCACCAGAATAGTAAGAAAGGATCAGCGGATATCAAACAAGCTGTACACAATTGCAGACATTGCGAACGGCTTTTCCAAATACCTCTTGGGGGGTATCGCAGGAATTGTTTGAATCATCGTGTATTTCGCCGCGCGCACCCGGAATCGCACGAATCGAACGTCCCCCTACCTCTTCGACGCCATTTTTCCATCACATTCTCGTTCAACCCCTATTTTACTAATTTTTTGAAGCCTTGTATTTTTGTAAATACGTCGTTTTTCGTGTTCCCTTCGTAATCTTTGCACTATTCTGGACTGTTTTCATCATCCATCAAAAACAGGATACCCCAAAATTATCGTGAACCTTTAAACCTTCAAAGGTGGATTCAGATTTCCGGCAAAGTCAGACAGGGATAAGCAGGGCGATCTAACCGGTTAGAGGTCAAGAAGGAATACTGGCCATACATTCATGGTAGTTGCTAAAGCGAAAATCCATTAGAAAAATAAAATCAACTCAGTAAATTCAGTACGTGCAGTGTATCAAAAGCATGCGTGTGGTCAGAGTTATACATGTGTTAAAAAAGCAAGATTACCGCTATTGGCCGAGTTGTCCTCACTACCTTCCAGCAGTGCCATTTGAGGGATAGGTGGAGCACGAGTCGGAGCCACATGCACGGTTGCGGGGATTGTTGGATCTGATTTGATGTTTTCCGATGTCACCAAAGATTCAAATGCGGATTTCGGTTCGGGAGTAAAAACTCTCCCAGGTGCTGTTGCCGCGATGGGTGGAGAAGTCACTGTTGTTGAACTAAAAAAGGCTTGTAGCTTTTCACTTTGTATGTTTATCAGTAGAGAGACTGTTTAGGTATCAAACATTCTACAACTTGTATATACCCATGATGAGAATTCCAATCGTAGCAATTAGTAACGGAAGCGGAGATGATGTAGTGGTAAGTGGTACTTTACCCCACCCACGACCCAGCCATCGAATCCCGTATCAACACTAGCACTGGTCCACAAAGCCTTTCACTTCACCGGTCTAGGATACTATGTACCAGATGAGCGGGGAGTAAAAAAGCAATGAATTCTACATCGGTTGGCCCAGCAAAACATTGTTCAGAACACCACTACGATTTTGAAAGCCAACTAAGGAGGCACTTTTGAAAAATGGTTGGATCGGTTGTTCTCCTGTATATGAAACCATTCATCAGCGCCTAATAAGGTACTTTAATCGGAGTTCTGAGATGTTGAACTCGCTCAATTCTTGGACATCCCTAGGAAGCTAGTGTATTTCAACGGTGGTCAATGAACCGCCACTGTTCACATTGTCTTCGAATCCTTTCGCAACCTCATTAGATATAAGAACTTGATACCATATAAACATACCTTTCTACCACGGAGCCGTCGTCATTTTTAGAGAGATTTCCGGGAGTGATACGTATCCCCTGAGTAGTTCGAAATGGTAAACGTTGGTTCTGCGTGCTAGGGAGAGGAGTCGTTGGGATGCTGTCTTTCGCTGGAACGTCTTCTCTTATGCTTTTGTTTATAAATGAAAAACGGAATGATAAAAATTGAAAAAGATAGTAATCGGACCTTTCGCAATGCCGCAAGTCGCCTCGCAGTCCTCGACCTTCTCAAAATTGTTTTTGTTGCCTTGACATCCGCCCCAGAAGAAGTATTTGCACTCCTTAATATCGGAATTCACCGAAAGCCAAGCAGTTATCAAAAAATATCAGACAGTGAAGGAACTAAAAGAAACCGCGGGAAGCCCACGTAGGGATCATTTTAGCCACGTTTGACTCACAAGACTACACAAGTACAAGTGGTATAGGTACAGTACAAGTAAAATGAGTGCTAGGGTGAGCTCCCGCTTGCTGATGCAGCTGCAATTTCGTCGTTATTACTGTTTCCTGCTGCCCGGGTCATGTTCTATGGAGTCGATTTTCTGTCTAACTTGTTTAGTGCGTTCAATTGCAAAATTCTACTCCCGAGTTGATTGCAATTTGAAAATGGAACCTCCCCAAGCAAAGGAGCCTCTACAGTGAACGACTTCTTCTATGCAGTCACTGCCCTTACCGCCAAACTAATACATATTCATGGAGGTTTTGTGTACGTCATATACAGCAGACGAATGAGGTTTTCTTCGTTTCCAAACGATCGCTTTTTACCACCTGAACTTGCAGTGCTAGCCATGCTTTCCTCATCATTAAAGTGCGCTACAATGGTAAACACGATAAAGTTAGCGATATCAGCCCCTTGTGAGAAGAAAAAACATCATTCCTGCCAAATCAGGATTTCTCGACAGCATGGCAGCATAGGGAATTATCTGATAGCTTTACGGCACAAAGACATGGAATACGCTCAAACGTTGTTCACATTTGGCATAGAAATAGAATAGAAATAACTAATAACCTTTAGCTCAGCATTGTAGTAGAAACGCAGTTCATACTTATCGCATGGCCCTCGTTCCTTGGGTAATGAGCATACGTCTGCAGATCCAGATGTCTGGAGACCAACTGAAATAACTTTGAGTTCAAGCAAAAAATGTATGGGTGATGATTTGATGACCAGATTGCTTCAGTGACTGATATGGCCCCTCGGATTAGGAGAATGCAGCAGCAAGATTTCCTTGCTCCAGCAGTTATCTATTCACAAGAGTTATAGAACTAGACTAAGTACAAGTTGGAACAGGTTTGCGTCGAAGGCGTTATTAGATGCTATAAATGCACTGGGGTATTTTTTGAAGGGCGCAATGAGCACCAAGGGAGTATAGATGTCATCTAATGGCTTCGAGGAAAGCATCAACCTGCTACGAACCGAAATTCTAGAAAACTGCTCACAAAAAATGGATTAAAACTTATTCTCGTAAGACTTCTCGACGCATAGGCTAGCCCGAAAAGAAATGGTTGCGTGGCTCTCGAATAGATAGATACTTACGAACTGATTTGATATTAGACAGTTCGAAGCTATTTTCAGCAATAACCTACTGGAACCTATAAATATTCTCCCGAAACATATGATAAATGCCATTATTATTACCAAACGAATTGGTTTTGCTCTTATGAGATGATTTGGTGTTTTTTAGCCCTGAGAACATGAGAATATTACTTCTTTTGACACTAACCTATACTCATAAGCACTAATGTAATTTTTTGGTTACCCATAATTCCACCTCGAAAATGATCTTGAAGCAGTAGCCTTTACCGAAAATTCTTATGAACATACTGATTTTATTGTTCTCAGGACAGCAAACACTAGTCTGCTGGACGACGCTGCACTTGTAGCCATATGGACAGTCTGACTTGGCACAGTTCACTGGTACTCCTAATTTCGTCTTCAGTGGTTCGCCCTGAAAGCCTCGGCATATTCTTTGAAGAAGAAATCAAAGAAAGGATTCTATGTTCAGGAACGAGTTTTCTCAGAATTGGAAACGCTCCTATAAAGATATTCTCAAAAAGCCTCCTATGAGTTCGCTCCTAATGAGCTACGGACGTCATTGAACATTTTCCCGGAATAACTCCAACCAAAAGCAATCTCACTTTCCGTTATTAATACATGCTAAACACTTTCGAAGAACAAAGGGGAAATGTCAGGGCAACAGTATGTGCTTTGAAACCCTAGACCTGCTTAAGGCCATTACATCGACTTGAATATAACTAAAGCGGTCTTCTTGTGGGCTTACAAGCGGAATGATTGCTGCTGCTTTTTGAGGTTCTGCTTTCATTGACCACTACTATTACCTCAAATGCATACGTCGGCAAACCTTGAAGGCACAGTTTACAGTGAGTATGGTCCCCGAGATTTCCCCTCAGAATGAATCTGTGGCCCCTCTGTACAACTTGTGTTGTTTTCACATCAAAAACTGCTCAAATCGGGGTAGTGAGGGCTCAAATATTGTGTCGGTTGTATATTACACCGAAGGCGGACGAGTACTAACGGCATAGGAGAACCTGCACCGTTCACGAGGGACATCCATGTAGGAAGCTCAAACAAATTGCCATGACCCATGGCGACAGTGAAAAGGTCTTTTAGACATCTTTGGCTTGATGTAGTCATCTCTTTGCGCAAATACTACAACTGAAATCTCGTCCAAATACCCCTTCCATGCCATTTCCTCAAATGAACTCCTACAACCCCTATTTCAACTACTTTTAGAAAGCCTTTTTATCGCGAAATCGACGGGTTGTTTCGCTTTCTTCGCACCGACGCATTATTCAAACCGAAACGTCCGATTTTCGACTTAAAAAGGGTACCTCAAAACTATCGTGAACTGAGCATTCAAGCGAAATTGCGGTGGTTATAGTGCAGTACACTGCATCGGTTGGGAAGAAAGCGATAAAATTGGCTGATTTTGAGAAATGCAAGGCCTCAAAAAGGTAATAAAGAAGACGGTTGTACCAGATTATGTGCCTGAAGGTATGGGTGTCTCCCGCTCGAGCGTGTTCTTCGTCGGCTTCTAACGCTTCATTGTGAATGGCCTTTCTTAAAAAGCCGACATAGCACGGCCTTTTTCCTTGCGTACGTTGGACAAGCCGGTTTTTGAGCATCTATAACGCTCGGTCGTTTCTCGGCACGACAGTGTCCCGCGTGCTATCCTTGGGGAGCCACAGGTTCACCTGAGAG